>PVKS010017593.1:0-41707 GCA_004027875.1 Aplodontia rufa
ATCCCTCCCCCCACCCAGCTCCTTCCCAGTACATCTCTGCAGATGCCTTAGGTTGTATGATATTACACCTTATCCAGATTTAAAACATGAGAATTGACCTCCTTTCTTAATGGCTGGGGTCTAGCTCCAACTTCCACAGATGAGTGAGACATTCGACCCTTGGTTCTCTGGGTTATGCTGATTTCACTCAGCATGATTTCTTCCATAGCCATCCATTTACCTTCAAAGGCTGCAATGTCATTGTTTCTAATTGCTGTGTAAAATTCCATGGTATAAATGAACCACAGTTTTTGGATCCATTCATCCAGTGAGGGGCATCTGGGTTGTTCCCATAATTTAGCTATTGTAAATTGAGCTGCTATGAACATTGATTTCACTGTGTCACTGTAATGTGCTGATTCTAAATCCTCTGGAAAAAATACCCAAGAGAGGAATAGCAGGATCATATGGTGGGCTCATCCCTAGTTTTTTGAGGATTCTCCACACTGCTTTCCAGAGGGGCTGGTCCAGTTTGCAGTTCCACCAACAGTGTGTTAGTGTGCCTATCTCTCCACAACCTCTCCAGCATCTATTATTATTTTTTTCATTTTTGCCAGTCTGACTGGGGTTAGGTGATATCTTAATGTAGTTTTCATTTGCATTTCTCTGATTACTAGTGATTTAGAGCACTTTCTCATGACCTGATCAATGTCCTCTGTTGAGAAGTTTCTGTTTAGTTCTTTGTCCCATTTATTGATTGGGTTGTTTGTGTTTTTGAAGTTGAGATTTTTGAAGATTTTGTAGATTCTGGGTATGAGAACCCTGTCATAAGAATCATAGTCCATGATTCTCTCCAATTCTGTAGGAAACTCCTTGACTAATTTGATTATTTCCTTGGCAGAGCAAAAGCTTTTTAGGTTTATGACATCCCATTCACTGATTTTTGACTTTACTTCCTTCACTTTAGGAGACATGTTGAGAAAGTCTTTGCCTACTCCCAAATGCTGAAGTGTGGGGCCTAATTTGTCTTCCATCAGTTGCAAGGTAGCTGGTTTAATTCCTAGCTCCTTGATCCATTTTGATTTGATTTTCATGCAAGGTGAAAGTTGAGGGTGTAATTTCAACTTTCTGCAAATGGCTGTCCAGGTTGTCCATTTGCTGAAGAGGCTGTCTCTCCTCCATGTAATATTTTGTCCCCCTTTGTCAAAAATGAGATGTTTAAAGATTTGAGGGTTTGTTTCAGGGTCTTCTATTCTATTCCATTGGTCTTCTTTCCTATGTTGTTACCAGTACCATGCTGTCTCTGTTACTACAGTTCTATAGTATAGTTTTAGATCTGGTATGGCAAAACCGCCTGTTTCATCTTTCTTGCTTAGTAGTGTTTTGGCAATTCTAGGTTTTTTATTGTTCCAAATGAATTTGAGAATTGCCTTTCCTATATCTGTAAACAATGATATTGGTATTTTAGTGGGGATTGCGTTGAATCTGTATAGTGCTTTTGGCAGAATGGTCATTTTTATTATATTGATTCTGCCTAACCAAGAGCATGGAACATCTTTCCAGCTTCTTAGGTCATCTTGGATTTCATTCTTCAATGTTCAATAATTTTCATTGTAGAGATCTTTTACTTCCCTTGTTAGGTTAATTCCCAAGTATTTTATTCTTTTTGAGGATATTGTGAATGGGACTGATTTCCTAATTTCTTCCTCTGCCCTTTTATTGTTAGTGTATAGGAAAGCTGTTGATTTATGGGTGTTGATCTTGTAGCCAGCCACTATCCTAAATCTGTTTAGAAGTTGGAGCAGTTTACTGGTGGAGATTTTTTCATCATCCAGATACAGGATCACGTCATCAGCAAAAAGGGAGAGTTTGACTTCCTCTCTTCCTATTAATATCCCTTTGATTTCTGTCTCTTGCCTTATTGTTCCTGCTAGGGTCTCAAGAACGATATTGAATAAAAGTGGTGAGAGCAGACAGCCTTGTCTTGTTCCCAAGTTTAGTGGAAATGCTTTCAGCTTTTCTCCCTTTAGTATTATACTAGCTGGGGGTTTAGCAGATATAGCCTTTGATCCTTATGTTCTTTAGAGTTTTGAGCATAAAAGGGTGCTGAATTTTATCGAAGGCCTTTTCTGCATCCATTGAGATGATCATACAGTTTTTGTCCTTGATTCTGTTTAAGTGGTGAATTATGTTAATTGTTTTGCATATGTTGAACCAGCCCTGCATACCTGGGATGAAGCCCACTTGCCCACTTATCAAGATTATCTTCTTGATAAGTTTTTGAATACGGTTTGCTGGGACTTTATAAAGATTTTTGCGTCCAGGTTCATCAGTGCATGTTTCTTAAAAAGACCTCATCACGTTAAGAATTTATAGTGAAAAGACAACTTACAGAATGACAGAAATTATCTGTAAATTATATATCTATATGTATACACTTATGTTAATACCTGTAAAATATAAAGAGCTCCTACAAATCAATAACAAAAACAAAAGCCTTGAAAAATGAGCAGTGAATTTGAGTAGACATTTCTCCAAAGTTGCACAAGTGACCAGTAAGCATATGAAATGGTGCATAATTGCTTCTTGGCCTTTTGGCTAAGATCCAGTGTGAAATGGTGGTCATGTTACCAGTGTTTAGAGGAATGCAGTTCAAAACCACAATGAGATACTGCCTTTCACCCATTAGTGTAGCTACTATGAAAAAGGAGAGAAAGAGAATAATAAGTGTTGGTGAGAATGTGGAGAAATTGGGACTCAACTGTTGATGCAGCTGTGTAGAAAATAGTGTAGCTGATCCTCAAAAACAAAACAGAACAAAATAAAAAAAACCCACAAATGTAGAATTACCATATGAGTGGGCAATCCTCCTTCTGGGTATATATCCAAAAAAATTCAAAGTAAGAATGTTTGTACACCCATGTTCATAGCATTATTCACAATAACTAAAAGGTGGAATGAATTGAAATATACACTGATGGAAGAATGGATCCACACAATGTGGTATATCCATGCAATGGAATATTACTCAGCCTTTAAGAAGAAGGAAGTGCTGTCATGCTACAACATGGGTGAACCTTGAGAACATTCAAATGCCATGTACTATATGATTCCCCTTATGTGAGGTTTCTAAGTGAAACAAAGTAGATGGTCATTGCCAAGGACTGGAGGAAGGGGAAAGGGAAGTTCAGTGGGCATAGAGTTTCTATTTTGCAGGATGAAAAACTGTAACTAGAGATAAGTTGCACAGCTGTATGAATATACTTAAGCCTACTGGACCATACACTTAAAAATGTTGAAGATAGCAAAAGAAGAAGCTAAACATTTACATCACCTAGCAAAGCAACTTTATCTTCTAGGAATATGAATACAAGAAATGGTTGTGACTGTACCCCATGGTGTGCATGTAAGTGCCCATAGACTTGTGTGTAATGTGAAATACCTAGGAACAGAAGAAAAAGAAAAGATAATCAACAGTATTCTATAGTTTTATGTAGATTTTATTATGTATATTTTAAAAGGATCAATTTTACATATTTTTTCACCCCCCCCATACCTAGTTGTGTATATGGTGCTAGGGTTCAAACCCAGTTCCTCACACGTGCCAGGCAAGTGCTGTACCGCTGAGCCACTGCTCCAGCCCCTTATTTTTTTAATATACATATTTAAATTTAAATGGTTTCTTCACCAGGAATGTATTTGGATGTTTAAAGGAGGGACACAGGGACTTGCTGTGTCAGGAGTATTTGAACAAGCCATCTTTGGCACCCTGATATGAAATGCCATCTTTACCTTATATTAAATTTCCAGGCACCTAGGTCTATTTCTGGACTCTCCGTTGTGTTCTCTTGATGTACAGGTGTCGCACTGTTTTAATTTGATCACTTTCAATGCTGCAATCACATTTTTTTTTAAAGAGAGTGAGAGAAGAGAGAATGAATTTTGTATTTAGTTTTCATGTGGCTTTCATTGCTCTGACACTTTGTTGTGTATGTGGTGCTGGGGTTTGAACCCAGGTCCTTGTGCATGCCAGGTAAGCTCCGGAACCGCTGAGCCACTGCTCCAGCCCCCTGCAATCGCATCTTAAGAGCGGACTTAGGAGGCAGCACGTAACTCACTACCCAGGCACTCGCTGAGTTGGGGCAGTTCTCCTGAGGCCTTCTTTTTGCCCACACTGGTGTCAGGGCCGTTCACAGTTGATGTTCTGTGAAGTCAGGTGACTTGCAGTGGGCGGTGGCCGTGGAGATGGAGCCTGGGTGCCCAGAGCCTGTGGGTTCCTTCCCCAGAAAGCTGTGTCTCTGCATGGACATCCGTCCCTGGGACCTCAGAGTGCCCGGCCCCAATGCTGCTAGGGTTTGCTTATAGAATGGGAAGGGAAGTGACAGTCACGGTGTATCTGAAATATTCCCTTGGCTGCACTTAGATACATGCTGATGTTTCTTGTGAAAATATCAAGTGTATTCCTAGATACTTGATCTTTTTACTGCACCTGTGAATTTGTTGTTAATTTTTAAATAATGATATTAGGGAGGAATCAGAGAATAAGGATATAAACATTGTCCTAAATGAATTTCAGCTCCCTATATTCATTAAAATTTCGGTGTATCTTCTAGTTTTAAGGCTCTTTATTGTTTAAATCATAATGAATGGGAGTTTTGCTTCTCCGTTTCCTTTCCTCCATCTTTCCTGTTGAACTGTGGGTTGTATTGTGGCTATTTTTCAAGGCTGTGTAATATTCACAGAGGAAAATGAGCATGGTCTATTCAATTCCCCAACGTTGGACATTTGAGTTGGTTCTGAGTTTTCACTTTTAAATTACACTGTCGTAAACGTTTTCCATGCAAAATATTTTTTGAATCAATTTTATTTATTTATCTGGTTTTTATTTCTCTAACACTTTGTGGTGCTGGGGTTTGAATCCAGGTCCTTGCGCATGCCAGACAAGTGCTTCAACCGCTGAGCCACTGCTCAAGCCCCACAAAAGATATTTTGATATTTTCAAAGCATTTCCTTTTGCTGTATTGCCACAAAGAGATAACTGGGTCAAGGGTAGCTGTTAGTTGAACACATCTCCATCTATCCTCTCTCTTTTCTGGCATTAGTAGTAGGCTTTGTTAACCTTTGTTAGTAATAGGCTTTGCAAACCTCTGTTGACTTAGAAAAGAAATAGTAAATTCTTTAAAAAATGTTTTATTGTCTACTATTCAGCGTTCAATGAGGAACATTCAGAGAATGTATGGAAAACAGAAAGGACCAGGGTGCCCACACCTCTCCAAGATGGTTTCCATTAATTTTCTGTCTCTCCTTGTGTTATCTCTTCATACAAGCATTAATTTTTCAGTGAATTATTTACTTATTTATTTTCATGGTGGGGATCAAACCCAGAGGCCGCCTGTCCCCTAGGTACCTGCTCTACCATTGAGCTGCACGCTCAGGAGGGGTTCTCGGTCTCACGTGTGATCAGCCAGGACTCTGCAATAACTGGTTTTTCCATATTTATGCCAACAACTCATGTTTGGAAGAAGATCACCTTTTGAATTTATCCATCTTCCTGACCACCCATTACCTTCTGTGCCAGCTGTGGGTGCCAACCCTTGATGGGAGTGAAGGTGCTGAGACTTGGTGTGAATTCTGTCCATGACCTGTTCCCAAGGCTGGTGGAGGGAGAGATTCATCCTGGGCAGCTGAATCCAGGGGCGCTTCCTGGAGGAAGATGCATTGGCAGTTTTGTGATTAGGTGTATGTTAAATCCTGACCTGGGTAGAGAAGACAGCCTTACAGTATATTCTTCTGCCCAGTAATGCTGTCTGTCTCTTACTCGTCCATGCTCCCTGATCTGACTCACAGTAAAGTTTTAGAGTTTCCACCTAAGTTTGGGCATTATTTTCAGGTGCATTCTAGATGCTTGATATTTGTACTGCACCTGTGAGTGGGGTCATTTGTCTCATTTTATGTGTTGCCTAGTTAACACAGGTGGTTTTTAGGTGGTTATTTTGTGAGTGGCTAACTTACTATTCCTTTAGTTCTGGTGGTTTCTAGGTGGGAGGTAAAGCCATATGCAAGTGATGTTCATCTCCCTTCTTCATATTGTCCTTTCCCTCCTTGTGTTGTGCATCAGCCAAACATTCTGGAACCATTTGAAAAACAGCAGAGATAAGGACTCTTCTTGTCTTTTTTCTTTCTTCAGTGGGAAGGATTCCAGCGTTGTGATCAAGTGTGATGTTTTATTTTGGTTTCAGAAGTGTATTCTTTATCACTGAGTAAGCATCCTTCTGAGTTGCTAAGGGTTCTTTATTTTATTTTATTTATTTATTTTTGAAATTTTACCAAGATGAAGGTGAGTGGGTGCTGCACGGGAGGGATTCCCACTTTTTCGTGTTTCAGTTTTCCTTTGGGTTGCTGTGAGCCGCCCCTCCTGCGCTGTAAGGCAGGTTAGCGCTGGAGGGGGGAGGTGGAGGAATCCTATTCATTACGCACCGAGACGGCCATATGGTTTGCTGCCTTTGATCTGCTGATGCGATGAATTATCTCAGTAGATTTCCAAATATTCAACTCCCTGGAAGGGAGACCCACTTGGTGCATCTTGGTTCTGCTTTGCGGTGCTCTGTGTCTGTATTCATTACTGAGATCGCGCTGCAGTTTTATTTTTAGTCTGCCGTTGTCATTTTTAAACACAGGTTATGTTAGTAGCGTGGGTTATGAACTGGAAGGCTTTCCGTCATTTTTACCCATCTGAAACCTGAAGGACAGACACGGTCCACGTCGTGTATCCTGGGTGGTGCTGGGATGACTACGCTGAGCAGGATTCCGAGGTCTTGCTGTTTGTAAACAGTTCAGGGTGTTGTAAGAATGTAGGACATGAGGGTTGAAGTGTGCCTGCCCGATGTTTCTTTCTAGTGCCTGTCTGGAGTGATTCATATTGCACAGGAATTATCTATCTTTTGGAAGTTTAAAATAACTGGCCATTAAAAGTCTATCTGAAGTTTTTGGAGATATTTTTCACCACACTCCTTTCTTCAGTAACTTTTTTTGGCTTTGCACTTAAGACAATTTTGATCATTTATGGTTTTTTAGAAACATCCGTTTCATCAACATTTAAACTCTATTTGCGTAGGGCATAAGATAATGTTATTTTTAGAAATGTCCTCTGTGTGGTTTTCTTTCCTAATCTGATTTGTCTCTTTATTTCTTGTTTGGATGACTAGTATCTGGGGCTGTTGTCTTGTTTTTGTATCTCTGCTTAAATTTTTAAAGCTATTTGTCAATTCTCATTACTTGAAGCAAACATTTTTGAATCAGTTGTATTTATTTTTTCGTCTGGCCTTTGTTTCTCCGACACTCAGTTGTGTATGTGGTGCTGGGGTTTGAACCCTGGTCCTCATGCATGCCGGCAAGTGCTAGAACCACTGAGCCACTGCCCCAGCCTTTCCTTGAAATTTTAATTCCCAAATTATTGTTTTATTTTAAATAAATCTATGCTGCTTTCTTTGGATTTTCAAAATTCTTGAGATGAATTCTTAGCTTTTTATTTTTTTTCTGTGTAGTATTAAATGTGCTTGATTGGACTCTTCTGGGTATGTTTGGTCACGTGCATAGGTCTTTCCGTGAAGTGTTACTATTTTCTCCCCTAAATATTCTGTAATTTTATTTTCAACATTCTCTTTACCTTAAAGATTATTTAAAAGTATAATTAAAATTTCTGCATGATTTTTCTTATGTTTTTATTTTTGCTAATTTCGATTTAATTAACTAATTTAGAGTTTTGTAGGACTGGGGATTGAATCTAGGGGTGCTTTACCACTGAACTATACCCCTAGCCATTTTTATTCTTTACTTTGAACCAGGGTCTCACTAAGTTGCCCATGCTGGCCTTGGTCTTAAGATTCTCCTGCCTCAGCTTCCTGCGTAGCTGGGATTGCATTTATTTATTTTTAGTTTATTCTATTGTGAGAAAGTTTTGCCAATGATGGTTTTTTCTTTGTATAACTTACTGAGATTTTTGGATTCCTGTTTAAATACGATGTGTTTCATTAGCTTGTGAAAGATGTAGTTTCCATTTTTAGGGCTTATTATTTGCTGTGTACGTATGTACCTCATGCTATTGGCTTTATTAATTATATTTTTCAGATTCCCCAGAGGGAATTTATTATTTTGTGAAGTTGTCTATTAATGACTTACAATAATAGGTCTTTTGATTTTTTTTTAAGTTTTGCCTTGTATATTTTACTTTACATAGTTTTATTTCTATTATTAACAAATATACCTACCTGCTACACTTCATTGTGGATTGTACCTTTAATCTGTTAAAATAGGTCTTCCTTGACTGTTTTTTACTAATATTTTGTTCTGGTTTTTCTAACTTTTATAATTCATCTCCTAATTGACCTTTAGTTTTTTTCTGAGTATAGAGGTTTTTTAAAAAAATTAATTAACACAGTAATTGTACATGTTTGTGGACTAGCTTTAACCCTTAATTCTGGTGATTTTTATAAAGCATTTCCTGTTTCTAGTTGAAATTTACCTGGTATGGGTTTTTTTTTTTGTTTTTTTTTTTTAAAGACAGGACAGTGAGAGAGACAGAGAATCAATTTTTATTGAGTTTTCACATGGCTTTTGTTGCTCTGACACTTAGTTGTGTACGTGAGTGCTGGGGTTTGAACCCGTGTATTGCGCATGCCAGGCAAGTGCAGTAACTGCTGAGCCACCGCTCCAGCTCCTACCTGGTATAGTTTTGCATGCTTATTTAATTTTTGATCTTCCTATACTCTTGCGGGGGGAGCTATATACATATATATTTTTGATAACATGGTTTTTTAAATATTGAACACTCAGTCTGAGAATCTGTGGGCTTTTGGTTTGAAACGTACTCCTGTTATTATGTTTATTATATTAACTAATATGTTGTTACTTCTTTCATCTAATTACAGTTTTTCCCCAAGTCCTTGTGTAACTAAGCTAGTTTTGATTCCTTCTCATGCAGATGGTAACTTGGATGAGCATAGCGTTTTGGGGTTGTGTAGTTTATCCTCAGATCCTCTATGTGTGCTCTGTAGTCTTTCTTTAGTATTTTGGGAGATAATTCGGAGGCCCTTCCCCTTCCTGAATGTCTTTATCATTCCTTTTCACCCTTAAAATGCCAGGGTCCGTTTGGTGCCGTGATCATCGTGCTGGGTCCGAGGGACTTTGGGCCGATGAGGCTCTTCATGGGAGAGTGTTTGTCCCGTGTCCCCTTGGTCCCGTCTGTTTGGAGTGGCCATCGGCCTCATTCGTCGGTGCGTGTCTGGTGTTTGCTTTCCGTGCGTTTTCCTTCTCTTAGTTTCCTCTTCTGTCAGCGCTGCTCGCATTCGTCCTTTGCCTCTCCCGCTCGGTTTTCTGTGCGGGCAGTTCTGCTGTTGGTGCCTCCATGCGGTTTTAGTCCTGCGGTGGCGCGGCTGCGTTCCTGGCAACCTCTTCACGTTTCTTGAGCTTCCCTTTCTATTGCCTTCCGTTCTTGTCCTCACAAAGGAGAGTGTCTGGGGGCCAGCTCCACTTCCTGCAGTGGAACCGCGCCTTCCGTGTTCCCTCTCTGAACCCTGGGTGCGCAGCTTGCTCCTCCTCTCTTCACCCCATCTTGTTTCCTTCGGCCTCCCCTGTTTTACTCATCCGGTTCTGTTGGGTCTTGCACCCTCCAAGGATGCCTGCAGCTGCTTCCTCAGGCCTGGAGTTGGCAGAGCACGGCCGGGCGTCGTGGCTGTGGCCCAGCAGCCCGGGGGAGGCGGGGATGGGGCTAGCTGCCGTCGCAGGGTGGGCTTCCTTCGTGTGGTTTGGTGGAGGCGCCCAGTGGTGAGCCCAGGTTCTTTCCTGGTAGGGTCAGGCGTAGGTTAGAAAGTCCCCACTGGAATTGGCTTAGCTGCCACTGGCACTTCTTTGGAAATTCCATCCAGGGGATCCTCTGGTCCCTTCCGCTCCCCTCCCTCAGCTTTTGGTTTTCATCTTGGCAGTTCTGTTCTTGGCAGGGTGGCTGCGAGGTGGTACCTTGGGATGCCCATCTAGCCAAAATTCCTTGATAGGTGGCTTGCTTGTGTCTAGCTTTTAGGATGTCTTTTGTTCAGCAATTCTAATTGTCATAAAATGCATGTGTAAAATTTACCATTGTAACTATTTTTAAGTGTACAGTTCAAGAGCACAGGGTACTACCTTTGCGTTGCTGGGCTCCCTATCTTTTCATCTTGCAAAGCTGAAAACTATGCTCGTTCAGCAGCTCCGCCTTTCTCCCTCCCTCCCGCCATTCCACTGTCTGTCTGTATGACTGACAGCTCTGGGCACCTCATAGACATGGAATAATGCAGTACGTGGCTTTTGGGGACCAGCTTATTTCCCTTAGCATAACGTCCACAGATTGATCATGTTGTAGCACATGACAGGCTGTTCCGGTTTCTGGAGGTCAGGTAATAATATACCCCATCTGCTTGTCCATTCCTCCTCAGTGGATCCTGGAGTAGGTTCTGCTGTTCAGCTGCTGTGAATAGTTATGAACCTGGGTGTGCAAATAGCTTTTGGAGTCCTTGCTTCCATTCTTAGCTACAAGGGGAATTGCTGGATTGCATGGTGTTTAATTTTTTCGACACTCTGCTGTTTTTAAATATGATTGATCCCAATACTTAGGTGGGCAGTTAGCCTCGTCATTCCTTTGGGCTGTGCAGGAATTCTTGCTTCCATTTCACAGGTGAGTAAACTGAGGCACGGGGAGGAAGGCAGTGAGGGAGTGGCAGCGCTGAGGCTGGAACCACCTTTCTAGTACGGTCCTCTCTGCAGCTTCTGGAGACCCTTTCTTGCAGTTGGGGGCCCATGCCACACCCCCAGCTCTCCTTCCACGCAGAATCACCCGTTCTGTTAGGCGCTGGTTTTCCTCTCGTTTCCATTCTCCCTCATCCTTTTGGCAGGTTGCCTTGCCACTTGGGACCTCAGTTTCTTCCTCTCTGAAATGGGCTTCTCCTTTCGCCCTCCGCCTTGGCAGCTGTTGCTGTAGCCCTGTGCTCCTGGCGTGGCCACAGTGCTACCCACACCCTCGCAGGGAGCTGCTCCTACGGCTGAGCTAGCATCTGCTTTCCCATCTGGTCCCAACTTTTCCTTAATTACCCACTGAATTGGCTCTAACAAAACGCTGACAACTTGAATGAGACATTAGCAGATCCATCAGTGCCCATGCCAGGGCCTCACGGGCTTTTCCAAGATGCCGAACTAGGGCCCAGCAAAAGCCCTTGTTCCCAGCCAGAGTCCTCCTCTTGGCCGGGTGGCAGGTGCCAGGCAACATTCAGAGTCCTCCTGGGGTCCTGAGGCTCATAAGTGCTGCCTCTTAGGCTGAGGCTGGGTCACAAACCTGGAAGCAAGTGGCGTTCCTGCAGCCACTGCCCTGTCCCCAGTCCTCCCTGTCTTTCATTCTAAGTCACTGTCTCCAGACTGCTTGTATTGGTCCTGCTCCACATTTCAGGCAGGTCCTGAAGCGGGACTGCGTTCCGCAGTGGGAACAGTGTTGGGCTCTTGACCCACGGTGCTTCCTGTGTGCCTTTTGGGGCTCTCTCTCACTTTATGCTTTTGAACAAATGGGACTCCTTCATCCTGAGATGTGATACGGTTCTCATCCTAAGTTCCTGTGGTTCCAGGAAGAAAGGGCAGGGCTTCCATTTTCTCTTTGTGAGTGGGGTAAGTAGAGTCATGAGCTAACTGGGGGTGAGGGGGTGTTGATGAGCACTGGCCCGTGAGCAGCTACCCTGGATTTGAGTCTTAACTCTGTTACTTCCTCCCTGGGTGACCCTGGATGGTTGCTGAACCTCTCTGTGTCTTGGTCTTCTCTCTGTTGATTGCGGGTGGGAAGTGATCAGAGAAGCCTGTAAAAGAATTAATTAAGATTAAATGAGCTCACTGGGCACACAGTAAGAACTCAGATGTTTCCCTTTTTAAGCTCCAGGGCAGCAGGTTAGCTGCAGTCAGCTCAGGGTCCATGACAGTCGCTGGCTCGTTGGTCCTTTCTTGCTTTACTTAGTTTTTTCCCCATTTTCTCCCCGTTGCCTGCTCCTCATCTAGCTCCAAGCCATTCACCGTGACGTATTTAACGTGCATCTTTTTGTTTAGATGTGTTCTTAGAAGTGTGTCCTGTTGTTTTGTGTGAAGTTAAATATTTGTATAAATGACATGTAGTGTTTAGATTTCATTCTGGTTTTTACTTTTGTCCCTGAACTCGGAGTTTTTGAGTCCACCCACATGACTTCCAGCTACTGGGTGCAGCCACGGTTTCTCCTCTCCACCTCCCGCACCGCAGTGCACCTGTGAGCATTTTCAGCCATTCTTAGCATCCCCTGTGTAAGGCCCTCCAGGAGCCCAGTCCAACATCTAAAATGTGCTAAAATCTGAAAACTTCTAGTGGATTTTGGAACATTTCAGATGTTCGATTTTTGTATTAAGGAGGCTCAGCTTGTAAAGTCTGTGCAGATATTTCAAAACCCGAAAAAAGTTGAAAACCTGAATCCTGTCTGATCCCCAAGCATTTTAGGTAACGGGTCCTCGGGCTGTGCCGTCACAGATGGAACCAGTTGCCTGCTGGTGGATATTTGATCTGTTCCCAGTTTTCTGGAGGTGGTGACCATGCTTCTTGTGGCATTGGTCCATTGGTGATGAATCCCTTTCGCTTTTACTTTAATTCCCCTCACCCCAGGTGACGCTCAGTTGACTTGTACATGTCCCCGCGTGGACCTCTGCGAGACCTTTTATATGGTGGTTCCCAAGGTTGGAATTTAGGATAGAAAGAAATAGAGAATATTTGAAGGAAGCAGAAGGAATGGATGTTGGGGCTGGAGTGGTGGCTCAGCAGTTATGGTGCTTGGCCGGCATGCATGAGTACACGGGTTCAAACCCCAGCACCACGTACACAACTGAGTGTCAAAGCAACAAAAACCACATGAAAAACTCAATAAAAATTGATTTCTCTCTGTCTCTCTTTCTCTCTCACAAAAAAAAAAAAAAAAAAAAAAAGAGGCCTGGATGTTTCCATGCCCTGAATTGTGTGAGTCACTTACAGGACTCTGCCAGTAGAAAGTTGTTTGTGGGGCCTGCGTCGCATTCCAGATAAGGACACCTTTTGCTTTTTACATATTTACCTTGAAATCGCCTGAATACATGGTCTTTCACAACAGTTCAGAGGACACAGAAATAAAGAATAAAACTGGGAAGGCGTGTTCACTTTGCTCCCCGTCCTCTGGAGCCCCCTTCTGGGGAGGCATGCCCCTGTGGCGGTGCAGCATGTCAGGTGGGCTCTTCCACACTGCAGACGCGAAGCTGGGCATTTATATCATTTTACAGCTTAGCCTTTCTATTTACCAGGATGTCACAAGGTCATTCCACATTAGCCCCAGTAAATATGCCTCCCTGCGTTTTGTTATCTGTGTTCAGTATTCCAATGTAAGGATCCGCCTTCGTTTAAGTCACCAGTCCCCTCCTGATGGGTGTTGTGGCCGTCGCCAGCTTTCTGGCTGTTAGAACCAGGGAACCAGTTCTCGTGATGTTGGTCTGCTGGGGAGGAATCCATAGCTTTGGTACTTCCTTCTTTTGCCTTTATTTTTAAAGGGTATTTTTGCTAGCTATAGAATTCTAGGTTGATAGTTGTTGTTTTGTTTCTGTACTTTGGTGTTGTGTCACTTTCTGGCTTGTTTCTGAAGGGAGAAGATGGGTCTAATTCTTACCTTTGTTCCTCTGTATATAATGTCTTTAAAAAATATTTCTGATAGGGGCTGGAGAGGTGGGTCAGTGGTAGAGCGCTTGCCTGGCATGTGCAAAGACCCAGTTTCAAACCCCAGCACCTCATACACAGCTAAGTGGAGGAAAAACAAAAACCAAATCAAAAAATTAAAAAAAAATTTAACTCTGTCTTTATCTTTAAAAAAAAAAAATTCTGATGACTTTTAAGTTTTTTTCTGTCTTGGGCTGGAGCCGTAGCTCAGCGATTATGGTGCTTGCCTGGCATGTGCAAGGACGTGGGTTCGAACCCCAGCACCACGTACACAACGAAGTGTCGGAACAACGAAAGCCATGTGAAAAACTAAATAAAATCGACTCTTTCTCTCTCTCCTTATTGTCCCTCTCTCTTAAAAAAAAAAAGAAAAGATGGTCTCTGTCTCTCATGTTAAACATTAGATTTTGATGTGCCTGAGGATAGTTTTATAAAAGGTGGATCTACTTGGGATTCATAGTGTGGACCAAATTGGAAACCCTGGGTCATATTTTTTCAGGTGCTCCCCTCTCCCTCTCTGGGGGCTGCACTGTGTCCCGTAGCTCACAGTTGCCCTGTTTATGTTTCCCATCTTTTCTCTCTTTCATGTTTTACGGCTGGTCGATAGTTTCTGCCCCATGCCTTTACGTTACCAGTCTTGTGTTCTCTCTTGCCTTATCTGTTCGTAATACCACCCAGCGTATTGTTTCTGTCCTGGGCACTGTGTTTTTATCTCTGGAAGTTGGGTTTGGGTCTTTTTTATACCCTTGTGTCTCTAACATGCTCGCATTTTCTCCACCCTCTTGAGTATGTGGGGCACATTTACAATAGCTGTTTTACTGTGCTCGAAGTCCGTCATTTATGTCATCTTTAGTCTCTTCCTGCTAATTGATTTTCCCGCATCTTTCAGGCGTGATAATTTTTGATTGACATATATTGTAAATTTCACATTGCTTGATGCTGGCTATTTTGATATTTCTTGAAATCTTTTTGTCCTGTGGTTTGTTATTGGTGGTGGATTAGTTTCCTGCGGCCTATCTAACAGATACCCACAAACTTAGTTGGCTGAAACAGTATAAATTTACGATCTTACCCAGTCTTGCGCCACATAAAGATGGAAATAACGTCTGAGAAATTCGTCCTAGGTGATTTTTTCATTGTGTGCACATCATTTCACCGAGTGCACTTGCACACTACAGAATGGGGTAGCCTGCCATGCCCCTGGGCTGTGTGCTGTTCAGCCTGTTGATCTAAGGCTACAGGTTGAGTGCCGTATGCAGCTGGGGTAAGTATTTGTGACCTAAACGGAACAGGTGCAGATTCAGAAAGGTACAGTAAAAGATAGAAAGTGGTGTGGGACACTTACCCTGAATGGAGCTTGCAGGACTGGGAGTTGGCCTGGCTGAGTGGCGAGACTGGGACCTTATTGTGAACACTGTATATTCCAGCTACACTGCAGTTGCTTTTGAAAAACCTTTCTTCAGTAATAAATTAATCTTAGCTTCGTGTAACTTTTTTATTTCATAAACTTTTTCATTTTTTTAATGTTTGCACAAAATTCATAACACTTAGCTTAAAACGTAAAAGCATTATCTAGCTATCCAAAGATGTTGTTTCTTCGTATTCTTATTCTGTAAGATTTTCTCTATTTTGAATTTTTTTCTTAAAGAGAGAGGAGTAAATTTTATTTCTTTTTTCATCTGGTTTTTGTTTTTCTGACACTTAGTTGTGTACATGGTGCCGGGATTTGAACCTGGGTCCTTGTGCATGCCAGGCAAGTGCTCCAGCCTCTGAGCTGCTGCTCCAGCACCCACCTGCACATTTTGTCCTGAAAGGTCTTCCTTCCACAGTCCCGACATGTGGAGGTGTCCTCTCCTGTGAAGATGCCTGCATCTTTCTGCAGCCTCCTGAAGGGCTTGCCTGAGGCTGTTTTACGTTTAACTTTTTTTTTAAAAAATAAGTTGAATGTGTGCACTCTAAAACAATGGTAAAGTGTACTATGGCAAACACACAAACCCGTAAGTCTGTTGTCCTTCTCATGCGAGGTACCATACGTAGCTGTGTGTGTGGAACTTTTATACCACTGGCAGCACAGCCATCCCCAGCATCCCTGGGGCAAGTGGTGTGTCATGCTAGATTCACGGTGGCTACAGAGTCTCTAGGCTATAGGAAATTTTCCAGCTCCATTACAAATTATGGGACCACTGTCACATGTAGGCTGTCACCAACCAGAATGTCCTTGCATGGTGCTTGATGTAGTTCTGGAGATTGGAAATCTGGAAAGGGCCTCTCTGGTCTAAAGTCAAGGTGTGGTAGGCTTCTGGGAGCCCGAGGGAGGACCCAGTCCCTGTTCCATCCTCTGGCAGCTGCACCCATACCTGGGCCAGTCACACCATTCCTTCCTGTTCAGAGTCAGGGACTGCGTTGAGTCATTTGCAAACTGTCCTCTCCTGGGCTCTTTTCTGCCTTCTTTTTCCATTTAGAAGGAACCCTGTGTTGGGCC
Organism: Aplodontia rufa; assembly: GCA_004027875.1. Taxonomy (NCBI): domain Eukaryota; kingdom Metazoa; phylum Chordata; class Mammalia; order Rodentia; family Aplodontiidae; genus Aplodontia; species Aplodontia rufa. Next base: position 16,224 of record PVKS010017593.1, read on the forward strand.
TCACTGGTGAAACCAGGTATTCTCCCCACCCCAGAAGGCTCTGATCGGCGAGTCTGTCCCATGTGCTTGTGTCCCGACACATTCAGGGTTCTGAGGATTAGGATCTGGACATCTTGGAGCGGAGGGGTGGGTGGGCGCATTATTCTCCCCACCCCAGGGGCGTCTGTTCGGCCTCTGTTCCGTGTGCTTGTGTCCTAACTCATTCGCGGTTCTGGGGATTAGGATGTGGACGTCTTGCGGAGGAGTGGGGTGGGCATGTTACACTGACCCCTCCCAGCGGTCCAGTTACTTGGAAAGAGTTTGATCTTTTCAAGGCTTGCTCTTGCCCTGTGACCAACGCAGCCTTTAGACCTGAGCAGCGTTTGACCAGCCGCAGCCGGTGGGCAGATCTGGCTCGCCGTCTGCTTTTGTGCTCACTCTGCTTGCTTTCATTCCGTGACTCACAAAATGTTTACTTTGTGATTCTTTATAGAAAAAGTATCCCAGCCCTGGTCTAGGGGTAACTCTGCCCCACTGGTGAGGCCAGGTCTTTCTGGACTCAGCTCCATGCCCTGCACATGGTGAAATCTCTCCATCAAGGTGGTGGGGGTTGAACTTTCCTGGCCCTGTTTGCGCTCCAAGAGTTGCCACGCGTGCTCTCCGACATCCTGCTGCAGCCCTAGCTGCTGTTCCTGCACACACACGGGGCTGCACAGTGCTCCTCTGAGGCCACTGCAGAATCGGGGCTCCTTCTCCATGCAGCTCTCTCTGACACACACTGCGTGTTCCACCTTCCCTGCCCTCCTCAGATCCTTCACTCTGTCTCCTCAATGCAGGGAGACCCCCGGGCTGGGCTTGGTACCCCTCCCTCAGCAGTAAGCAGAGACCATTATCCTTCCCTTTTCCTCCGTAGGAATCACGCCGTGTTACCTGTCACCTGGTGTCCAACACTCATTGTTTCCTGTTTCTTAGTTGTGCAACATGGGGGTGGTAAATCTGTCTTGGACTCCAGCATGACTAACGGCCACCAGTGCTTCTCATATCAGAATCGTCTTGCATTTATGAGAATGCTTTTGAGGAGACCAGACTGGAAGAGGTGATGTTTTCTCATAGTCTGTTTTAACAGCATTACCAAATTGGCCCATGGAGAGCTGTGCCGTTTTATACCTCTGAGAATCCCATTCTGATGGCAGGGGCTGTGGGGACCACATGATGGGTAGCAAACTGCTTGGAGCTCTGTGGGAACATGCCAAGGGTTATGGGCCCTAAGAAAAGGCATCTGCTGGGGGTTGGCACGCGCCTGTCATCCTAGCTCCTGGGGAGCCTGAGATTTGAGCCCAGCTTGGGCAACTTGGTGAAGCCCTCAGCAACTTAGCAAGACCCTGTCTCAATATAATAACAAAAAAGAAAAGGCTTCTGGCTGTTTCTTCTTTGGTCTGGGGTCTCCGATGGCCATTTTGGGTTATATAGTCCTTGTAGTCGCAGTAAACATTAGGACTATTATTTCCTTAGCAATTGAGGGTGACGGAGAAGGAGTCTTCTTTTAGCCTGCTGTTTCCTGTCCTGATATCTACCGAGCATTTATAGGTGTTGGGGAATGTCCCAAGTGCTTCAGGTGGTCATTGTGATTTAATATAGTTCCCCACCACAGCCTAGGTAGCTCAGGATGAAATAAAGTCACACTGCCAGTTCCCAGCAAAAAGAGGATTTTTTTTCTGCCTTTAAACCTACTCTGCCAGTTCCTACCGCAGACCATCCATTTACTGTACCAAGACCCCCTCAGTTTGCAGGTGACAGAACCTTGCATCAGGCTTGTTTAAGGGACGTGCGTTGTGTACCTAACGAGGAGTCCTGGCCTGGGTTAGGCACAACAGGTGACGTCATCAGGGATCTGCTCTCATTTAGGCTTTTGTTTCCTTGAGTGACATCCCCAGGTTGGTCCTCCCCCGGGGTGACAGGCAAGGCTGCAGTGGCGCCAGGCACCTTGCTCACCCCATTGGGGTGGTCCTGCTGAAAAGCGGGCTTTCGACGGAATTCCCAAGGAAGGCTGTCACTGGCCCAGAGGGTCACAGGCTTCTCCCTGAGCCGCTAGTCGTGGCACCAGGATGATGTCCGGTTCCGATTGGCCAGGCCTGGGTTGTTTGATTCTCCTCTTGAAGTTGGGGAATTTGAAGGCATTTAGAGGGTGGGTTCCTGAAAGGATGAGATAGTCTGTACCCATTGAGGGTGCTGCTTAGAAGCACAGCAGTGGCCCCTGCACCCCCTTGGTCCTCTGCCGCAGGCTGCACAGTGTGGCCCTTGGAGTGCTGTGCCTCGTGGTGCTCAGGAGCCCAGTTGCCCTGCTGAGCGACCTCCCATGCTTGTCTTTGGCTTGACGATGGCATTGCACCCTGCCCTCCCAGGCCCTGGCCTTCTACTGTTCTCGCTCATCACCTGGGGCAGGAACTTGCCCCTGGATGGGGTTTGCTGGCTGTTGCTCCCTCTTGCTGGGGCACAGCTGGCTCGCAGCTGCACTGTGTGGGCTTTGAGTGGCTTGCAGATGTCAGGCTGTGACTTTCAGTGCTGGAGCCGAGTCCTCCAGCTCCAGGGTGGGCTGAGCTGCGCAGGGGGTGTGGGTTGCATGTCGACGGAGAAGCCCCTGGCACCGTACCCATGCCACTCGCGAGGCTGACTGGCAGCAGACTGGGGCACCTCCACGACCCCTCCTATATATTTAGTGGAGGAGCATTTTCACAGGGTGGTCCAGGACGCCCTGGGGCGGCTCACCTCAGGCCTGGCATCGGTGAAGCCCTGGGGGGTGCGGTTCCATCTGGGAGCAGAACCAACTCCAGGAGCAGCGCTTGCACACGCTCAACGGGGAGCTGCAGTGGAGACTGGAAGGGATGCTCCTTCCTGAGATGGGACTGTGTGGCTGATGCTGATGGCTTCAAGGGGTGTCCTTCTCCCTGTTGCAGCTGCTCCTTTCAGAATAATGGTCGAGTCACTGCTGGGGAGCAGGTCTGAACGGGGGTCCCTTTCCAGGGAGGTGAGCGTCATTATTTTCCAGTCAGCACTTTCTGCATCTCAAGACAAAGCTTAGAAACAACGTGATAAGAAAGGCCAGCGTGCAGTGAGCTGATGTTTCTTACCAGGAAATGCTGGCACTGCCAGCCAGCGACACATCAGGGCTGGCCATGAGAGCTGGGAGGCGTGGACAGCCAAAGGAGTCGTCCTGTCCTGACCCTTTGGTTTGGAAAAGCTCAGGCACTAATGTAAGACCGCATCTCACTTGTCATAAGTGAGGACCTTAACACAGAGAAAAGCATTATCTTTACCCACTACAAGATTTCAGCACCCTTTTAAGCCAAAGATCCTTTTTGTAAGTGAAGTCTTACCCAGGAGCCTATGATATTGAATAGATACAGGGATTTTTTTTTTTTTAAAGGATGCAGGAACCCAGAGCCTCACACAGGCAAGGAAGAGCTCTACCACTGAGCCATGCCCCAGCCCTTACTCCTGTGTGTTTTATGGATTGCCCAGTCTCAGGTGTTCTGTTACAGCAATGGAAAGTGGACTGAGAACCCCTTCCACTCTCCCACCCTCCCACTGAAGGTCTTATCCTTCAGTCTGTTAAGCATCCTGCTAAACACCTCTGCGTAGACCCCTTCTAGGGGCAGACAGCTCGTTACTTTTTCTTTCAGGGCTGAGGATTGAACTCGGGGCCTTGGGCATGCTAGGCAAGCGCTCTGCCACTGAGCTAAATCCTCAATCCCTCGTTACTTTTTGTTAGTATTCCTTTCTGGTTCAGTTCTGTAGGACCTCAGGGAACCTGTCAGTCCCTGGGTTCATCACCATTTATGCAGCTAACGCAGTGAATCCTGTAGTGCCCATCTACTGCTGAGCTACAGTGGGAATGAGAAGTAAGGGGTTTCAGATGTTGTTCTGCCTTTCCACTGCTCTGTGGCCTGAGCACAGAAACTCTCCCTCCTGAGCTTACGGTGCCTCACTTGGAAAAGGAGCAGTTGGTGGTGATGGTCTTTGCGCTGATTTTGATTGATGCTAAAAGGAGAACAAGGCATGTCCAAGCACATGGTGCCCATGGCCCAGGTTATTCTGGGACATAAGAGCTTGTAGGCTTTTGCTTGGAGGTCAGGGGCTAGAAACTGTGTGTGTCCCTGTCCCTGTGGGTCCTTGTGGAACACTGGGGCTTCAGTGACAGGTGTGGAAAAAATGTAGTGAACAGAAAAGGGGAGGAGTAGCACTGGTGGCCACGCCCCTTCCTCCCACAATCCTTTGCACTCTTCCTTTCCATCTTGGGCCTTGCAGAGAAGGGTGGCGAGCAGATGGTCTGTTCTGCCCTCAGGAAGGAGGTGACCCTGGACTACACCATCGATACCCTCATCCATGGAGAGGGCACTCATGGAAACCTGCACATTTGCCATGAAGGTGACGGGGACTCCTGATGGGCAAAGCTGCCTGGGCCAAAGGAACTAGGAACATCTCATCGTTTCCATGTGCAGTTGTCCAGAGAACGCAATGAGGAGGAAGAGTCACCAAATAAGCTCTATGCTTTGGTAACCTGGGTCCCTGTTACCACTCAAAAATCTACAAACGGATGAGAACTAACTGCTGATTGTCAAGCAAAGTTAAAAACCTAAACAAAAAGATACGAAAGTGGGGGGCAATCCGGTGACTGCATCACTGCTCCACTCCTTGTCCCCGAGGAGCCCACTGATGGACTGTTCCAGAGATCTGGTTAGGAACACTTGGCCATCCCAGGGGGCAGCTGTCCACTGCTCTCAGGGTGTCAAGTGCTGGCTCCATCCTGATGGGAATGGGTGAGCATGGTGACATACTTTCCTCCCGGGGCTTGCTGACCTAAGATGGAAAGTGTCACCACCTCGAGGCCTGGGTTTGCTTAGGGAAGGCAGTAGCTTGGCAGCAGGGAAGTGTGCATTCCATCCAGCCTCTCCTAGCCCCTGGTGCTGGGATGCAGGATTCTTTCATCCTGTACCCTGCCCCGTTGTGCCCACAGCCAAGCCTGTGTGTATGACCTCTGCCCCCAAGCTGTTCCTTGTCCCTGCCACTAAGTGGCTTTCCTGGAGGTCCCCATGATCCCCACCTGCATGCCTGGTTCATGCTGTCCTGCCGGGCTGTTGGTGCACTGGCTTCCTAGACAGTGGGATGCAGGGTGGGCCTCTTCCTGGCCTCTGGGGGTAGCGGTGGGGGAGCCTCCTGGCCAGCCAGTTTCTAATCCGAGCCTGGTGTTTGTTCACCTGGTGACTGTTCTCTGCTTGGTAACTACTGATTCCTGCCAGGCCACTTACCACGAGCCAGCTAGGCTGGACCTGCAGCTCAAGCCCAGCTTCAGGAACTTAGAAGTTCCTGGAAACAGTGACTTTTTACTGGCCTGCTGATGAGAATGTCTCTGCCAGCCAGGTGTGTTCAGATGGGCTGTCCTGCCACAAGGAGGTCCTCATGGGCCTGGTGGTGGATTTCCTTTTTTCTTGGGTCTGGCTTAGGGTTGTTTTTCTCTCAAGTAACTCATCCATGTATCTCATGGGGGAAAGTCACTTTCTTAGAATGGCACTTCCCCCCATGCATTCCCCACTCCCTCCTTTCACACCTAAGTGCAGCCACAGGGACATCCTAATCCAGGAGCCTCACGAACTTTCCTGAACTTTCCGAACTTTCCGCTTGTTTTCTTTTCTTTTTTGCCCCTGGGTTGCTGGGGATCAAACCCAGAGCCTGACAAGAGGCACTTGCCAGGCCAGCGCTGTAGCACTGGGCTGCACTTGGAGCCCAGGCTTTCTGCTTTCTAAACTGTGACTCCTAATAGGACCTGTTTCATTTAAAACAACGAAACCTATTTGGTTTTCTTTATTATAAAGAAGAAGCACGTGCTACAAAAAGTCAGAAACTACAGAATGGAATGAGGAAGAAAGAAAACCACCTGCAGGTCCCTTCCTTGTGTTGATCCTGGGCATTTTGATCCTTTTCCTTCTAAGTGGTGGTTTTGCCAATATTTGTACAGGGAACTCTCCTGATTAGGGAACCCCTATGTTTCTCAGTGTTACTGGGTGTAACCGTGAGGCTTTGATGGTGGGCATCTGTGATGCCCAGCTGTGCCTCTTTGGGTGATCCTCTGCTGGTCTCAGCTTTTCCCATCATAAACAGTGCTATGAAGAATTGTGCAGGTGAATTGGTTTTCATGTTTTGGATTGTTTCCCAGACTTCTAATCTAGAAGGAACCTCACCAGTCACCCAGACCACTTCTTCTCTGACTTTAGCTTGTTCTAGAATCCTCTGGAGGGGTTGGTTGTTAAGACGCATTGCTGGACCCCACTCCAAAGATGCTGATGGAGCAGGCGTGTGGGACCTGGGCGTCTGCATTTCTGACTGGCTTCCGGGTGGCTTCCTGCAGATGTGGGCCTCCCTTTGAGTGGCAGGAGCCAGCCTTTCTGTGGAGGGGAGCTGAGGCCAGGGAGAGAGGAGAGTGGGTTGAGGGGGGTGGGCATTGCCCAGGCCATGGAGTGGCTCCCATGCTGCTGTGCCTGTCAGCAGGAGAGCCTGGGGAAAAGGCAGCATGGGTCCACACAAGGGGATCTCCTCCAAGTTTCATTAGCATCGGATTTCAGCACCCCTGGCCTGCAGATGCAGTTGCAGACCTGAACTTGTGCCTGGATCCTGGGTTTTGGAAAGAAACTGGAGACTACTGTGAATTCTCTTACATGAGAGCCACAGTCTTTCTAGAATGCGAGGGGTTAAACAGGCTACTGCCAGCCTCCCCTGGAACCAAAGGGGGAACTCAGGAGTAAGTAGTGATTGCCTAATTAATTCAATTAAACTACTTTATAAGCTCCGCTGGTGTCAGTAAATTGTTAAAGTCTATTAAAAAATCAGCAGAACGTGATGAGGGTTTGGGGACGCCTTGTCCTCCTCCCCCATCATGGGAAGTGTTAAAGGAGGGACCAATGGGTGAGGGAGGCTGATGCCACCACTGACCTGCTGTGTGCCCTGAGATGGATCCTTCCCTCTTGGGCCTCGATTTCCCCATCTGTATAGCTCGCGATGGACTGGCATTTGAACACTGCCAGCAACAGTGATTACGGTTGGCTGAACTGGCCCCTAGCAAGGCGGTGTCTGAGTCACCCAAGTGGGAGTTTTTTAAACCGAAGTCCGTATTTGTTCCGGGATCCCAGAGCCCCTCAAACCCTGGAAGATCTGCTTTGCGGGGGTTTTGCTCGTGTGCATTTATCTGCAGAATTGGCACTATGGAGGAAGGACAAGGGACGGGGCGAGGGAGTGACCTAAAGGTGCTCTTGGAGCCCCTGTCTTCGGGATCTGCCTGCTCAGGAGTTTGTGACCTGTACTTGACCTTTTCAGGAGAAGATTTGCTAAGGAAATCGCTAGTGTAAACAAGGTCTTCAGGGGAAGAGGCTAAGGTGTGCGAGGAGTCGGTCTATTTTTAAGCCTTTGGAAAGCTCCCCTTGGAATACAAATACTATGCTAATTATAAAAACACCTTTTCTGTTCAAAACTGGTGTAAACAAGATCGGGGGCTGCTGGACAGGGGAAGGGAAGGGAGTTAAAGGGAGGTTAAGCCAGAGTCTGGCCACAGTAGTGGATTTAGTTGCTCACCTTGGAGAATGCGGATTTCCCGCTTGTTTGGACACCTTGGGCAGTGGTGAACATGTGCTGAAATCTTAATCACTCAGAGAGGGTGGCCTGCTCGTCTCCCCAGTGCTGGCCCTGCACAGCGCCTGTGCCATTGAAATTTGCCTCTTGAAGAAGAGTTTTCTGCAGTCTTTTCAGAGCATAAAAATCGCTCATTTCTTCCACTTAACTGTGAAGGAACTTCTTTTACTTAGCAACGCTTTCAAAGATAAAACAATTTGAACAAACACCAGCCATTATTTATTGAGCACCTACTGTGTGTCAGGCTCTTCCAGGAACAGGAACCAGAGTTGAGGAAGACCAGCCCCTGGCCTCCAGGAGCAGGCTGCCTGCCGCTGTGGGCGTTGCTGGGCACCCTTGAAGATGTTTTCTAACACCAGCCAGGTGTCACCCAGAGTCGCTATTGGGCCCTGCCCTGTGCTGGACCCAGGCAGAGGTTTCTGAAGCAGTGGAAGTGGTCTTTGCCCTTGATCACTGCTCTGGTCGGGGGTGAGATGAAGGGCAGGGTGAGCCCCAGAAGGGCCAGCTGTTGGATCCCAGGGAGCTTGGGGGATGCTGAGGTGGAAGGGGAAAGGACGCAGAGTGATAGGGCTGGAGAAGAGTCAGGGACATCTGTCCCAGGCCCTGTGCGATCCTGTGGTGGTTAATACTGAGACAGCCTGTGGGGGAAGGAGAGGCCATCCCAGGCTTTAAGGAAGAGATTATAATTAGCTGAGGTTTTGTATGCAAATGATATTTCAGAATGCTTAAAAATATCTTCTGAGGGATGCTGAAAATAGGAGGTGGTCTGTTTGACAAGAGTATTTGGATAGTAGTGGGACGGAGGGATGTGTATGGGACACAGGGGAAGCGGGTGCAGAGGTGGATAGACAGACACCTGCTAAGTGTTCTTGTGGAGGACCCTGAAAACCAGGTGGAGAATTTTGCCAGGGAAGTAAATGCTCACGCCTTAAGCCCTATGAGGACACAGAGTGTCCTCAGTAGCCAGGCGTAGTAAACGCCTATTAAATATTCGTTGAGTGAAGGTGCTTAGTGTTTATTGCATTTATCTTTATGTCAATCCAGTGAAGAGAGATTGTTATTCCCATGTACTAATGAGGATGAAGATGGGCCATCCTCAGAGGTGTGTGTGTGTGTGTGTGTGTGTGTGAAGAGTGACACGCAGGTACACCAGAAAGCATTTTTTTTTCTTTTTTGCAACAGTGCTATGAAATATTGATCAATTTGATTCCATTGTAGGAACTAGGGACAATTTTATTAGTAGGAAATATGATCGTGCTGTATGGCTACAATAAAATATCACAGCCATGAGTGCAGGCCCAGAAAATGAACCAAGCTTGGATGATGTAGGCTGGACGGGTGGACTCCCTGCCTTTCTGCTAGCGCTGTTTGTTCCTTCATGGTACCAATAATGAACTCAGTTACAGATCGGAGGTGACAGTTCCCAGTGGAAAATTTACAAAACAAAAGCATGAAACTGAATTTAGTTTGACTTCTAATTAGTTTCTCTTGCAATTAGGAAATGTCCACTGTTGCTGAATTGTAGAAATAAAGTGCACCGGTCTAGCCTGGAATCTGTCCCATGGAAAGCAGAGAGCCCTGAAGGTTCGGAGCAGGAGGATATCGTGATCTCTCACCAGATGTGCATCTGACTGTGGAGAGTGGGAATCGTGCGGGTGGCTGTGACCAGGAGCTGAGAGCTGCTGTTCTTTGCTCCCTCTCAGAATGAGTGTCTTGCCTGGCTGTGATTCTGGTGTTGCAAGATGTTTGCCTTTCCTGCAGCGCGGTCCCTCCATGCAAGCCAGCATCTTCATCTGGTGTTCAGCTGGAAGAGCACTGAAGCATTCCAGTTCTGGAGGACATGACTGCCGTGTCTGGGTGGCAGCTTGATCAGGAGGGACAGGGCAGGGAATGCCCCAGCTGTATTCCTGGCTCGTCTACTCATTTCAGCAAGCCTTAAGTGCTATTTAACGCGATACCCTCCATGTCCTTTTGTGACTTCATTTTTCTCCATGGTACCATTGAAAAAATATATATATCTTGCCCTCCCCTCCTTTTTTTTTTTTTTAAAGAAAGAGGGGACAATGAGGGAGAGAAACAGAATCAATTTTTATTTTAGGTTTTCACATGGGTTTCATTGCTCTGAGACTTCGTTGTGTACGTGGTGCTGGGATTTGAACTCACGTACTTGCGCATGCCGCATGCCAGGCAAGCACTGCAACCGCTGAGCCACCGCTCCAGCCCAACCTCCCCTCCTTTTTTAAGGGGGAGAGAGAGGGAAAATGAGAAGGAATCAGTTTTATTTATTTTTCATCTGACCTTTGTTTCTCCAGCGCTTAGTTGCGTATGTGGTGCTGGGGTTTGAACGTAGGTCCTCATGCATGCCAGGCGAGTGCTTGAACTGCTAAGCCACTGTTTCAGCCCCTCTTTTACCCTTTGAAAGAGAAAGACAGATACTACTTCTCTGTCTTCCTGCCTCTTCTTTTGAAGAAGTTTTATGAAGGCAGAGTTTAAATTTTTTTTTTAACTTTTCATTTTGAAAGACTTTTGGACTTATAAAAAGTGGCAAAAAATAATACAAAAAAATTACCAAGAGTTCCCATATACCTTCACCCAGCTTCCTTAAATGTTAAATGTATAGAATGATAATATAGTGCTCAAGTCACTATGAAATTAGTACTGGGAATTAAAGTACAGATTGAGTATCCCTTATCTGAAATGCCTGGGACCAGAAATCTTTCAGATTAAGAAGCATTTCAGAGAGTTCTTCAGATTTTGGAATATTTGCAGTTTACTGGTTGAACATCCTTAATTTGAAAATTAGAAATGCTAAATGCTTTGAAATCCAAAACTTAAGTTTTTGCAGCTGAGTATTTTCTCAAGAAAAAAAAAACCACACGTATACTTGAAAGCTTTGGATTTGGGAGCCTTTAGATTTCTGAGTTTTTGGATTGTGGAAGCTTAATCTGTAATACAGATTTCACCAGGGGACCTGCTAATGGCCTTTTTCTGACCTGGGTTGCATTGCAGGACCCACCTTGCACTTCTTTGTCTTGTCGTCTCTGTCTCCACCAGTCTGGGCCTTTCTTTGAATTCTCTGTCTCTAACCTTTAGAGTTCCCACCAGTTGTTTTATAGAAGGGTCCTCCTGGGTTTGGCAGGTGGTGTTGGATGACCACCTGTGTTTTGCGTTTTCGGCTGGAGCATGCCAGCTGGGATGCTGTCCACGTTGGGGTGCAGATGTTGGTGGCTTATCACTGGAATGTTAACTTAAACACTCCTTTCTGAAGGCGGTGCCTGCCAGGTTTCTCCTCTTTGAGAAAATTACTCTTTTACCCTTTATATTAATGAGTATTTTGTGGGCAGATATTTTGAGTCTATGCCAATATCTTGTTACTTTTTGTTCACTAATTTTAGCATCTATTGTTGATTCTCTCTTGCATCAGCGATGCCTGTGATGTTTGCCAAATAGTGATTTCCTATTTCCATCGTCCCTCTTCATTTATTAATTGGAATGCTTCTGGAGAACGAGCTCTCCTTTCTCCCCCATGTATTTATTTTCTTATTCCTTCCTGTCAGCTGAGACTCCTGGATGTTTATTTACCTTATGGATTTCTAATCTATCACTAGCGTTTTTTATTGTGGCTACAGTTATTCCAGATTCGGCCATCAGCCGCCGCTTCACAGGCTCTTTTGGACGAGTCCCTGTCATTCTTCGGGTGCTTCCTGGGCTGCTCCAGGCTTACCTTACACCCAGCCCCGGAACAGCCCTTACTATCACCGTTGTCTCCTGGTACCCGTGGTGTCAGGCGCATAGTGGGTCATGGAGGACAGTTCCCAGATGAGGGGATGAGCGCCTGAGTCGGCTTCCAGGGCTGGGAGGCACGCTCTGGCCAGCCTCCTGCTGTAGCCTGCGTTAGCCATTTACAGGGGGCCGCAGGGGCAGGGCTTTCCCTGCTTCCTCACATTTTGTCCTTGCTGCGTGTTCTCAAGTGCTGCACAGTCTGAAGAGATTCCCAGGGCATCCCCGATCGTGTAGAGGAAGAGCCAAGAGTAGAGAGCAGCCAAAGCGAGAAGACTGGCGGAGACTGAGAGGGGCTGGCAGAGCCCAGCCTACTCGCTGCTAATGACTTGGTTGAATGGTTGCTGCGGCGGGTACCCTGCTCCGGTGGTTGATGGCAGAGGTCCTGGGGCCCCTGTTCGTGTCTGTAGCTGGGTGTCGCCTGGAGCCTCCTGAGATGTGCAGGGCCCCCACTTGAATATTTTATGAGTTTTTCTTTATAAAAGATTAAAACTCAGTCACACTGGCTTTGGAAAGCCTGTGATAATCAGGTTTTTATTTATGAGTTGAATTGTGTGTGTGTACATGCCCCTGAAGAGGAAAGCTGGCTGGCAGGTTTTCTGCCCATCCCTGCTGGCAAACTTCAATGCCAGGAGCAAACTTGGCGAGTTGTAGCCGTTTCATAGTCGAGAGGCCTGGCTGGCTCCTGGGTTAGCTGTTGCCAGGGCCCCTGAGAACAGCGCTGAGCCCTTGGCACAGCAGAACCTTCTCCATGAGGAGGTGACTGTGCAGGTACTGCCTTGATTCAGCAGTTCAGGTTTGTGGAGCAAACCTCTGTGTTCTCGCTTATTCTCCACAGTGCTGATGGGAAGCACCGGGCAAGGGGGGTTGGCTCCACCTTACACATGGAGAAACTGAGGCTCAGGACCAGGGAATGACCAGCTCCCCATAGTGCTAAGGGTTGTGGAAGTCCTGACGGTGGTAAAAATGTCAGTCAATCCATACCAGAGCTGACCCAAAGGTTTGCATGCCTCTGTCCCACTTTTGATCATCCTTGGGAGTAAGATGCTGCAGGACAGTGTGGTCTCAGTGGCACTGTGCAGGGCTTTGATGCCTGGTTGGAGTTGGGAGCAGGCCTTGGCTGGGTATGGGGCCCTCTGCATCTCCACACAGAATGGGCAGGACAGTGTGGTCTCGGTGGCACTGTGCAGGGCTTTGATGCCTGGTTGGAGTTGGGAGCAGGCCTTGGCTGGGTATGGGGCCCTCTGCATCTCCACACAGAATGGGCAGGACAGTGTGGTCTCGGTGGCACTGTGCAGGGCTTTGATGCCTGGTTGGAGTTGGGAGCAGGCCTTGGCTGGGTATGGGGCCTCTGCATCTCCACACAGAATGGGGAACTGCTTTTTGTTCTGCTCATGCCCTGGCTAACGCCATGTTCCCGACAGGCTTCACTCAACTCATTGCCATGGTGATACAGAAGTCACCTGCAAGGTCCTGAAACCTTTGTCTCAAGAGACGCAGTTAGTGCGGGGAGCTGGGAGGTGCCTTCTCTGTGGTTTAGGGTGGGGAGCGGTCCACACGTGCAGCCTGAGCATGGGGCATTTGCTGCGGTGTTTTGGAGAAGGTGCTGTCAGAAGACATCTCATAAGTGAACTTATATCATTGCCGTGTGACCCAGTGCAGTTTTTCTTGGCCATGTGTTTGTGTGCCACCTGACTGAGGGCAAAAACACTACCTGCTAGCCCACTGCACAAGTGGATGTCTGTTTGGTGGTTAGTAGGAGTTGGGTGACGTGTTCCGCTGCTCACGTCACTCTCCTCCAGGGTAGGGACAATGGCTCTTCCATCGGAGGTCAGGCTTAGCATTTCCCAGAAGAACCTGGCACAGATCAGGTCCTTGATACCTTTTCTGTTTTTGAGTTACTCTTATTAGTTTATTGTGAAATTTGGAATCCATCAGACCAAGGGTGGAATCCTGAGTCCTGTTTCTCGTACTTAATAACTGGGTGGCTGTTTCTTGTACTTAATAGCAGGCGCCTCACCTCTCTGGTCTGTTTCCTCATCTGGGAAATTGGGTCAGGTGTTTTGCACCTACATTTTTCTCTGTACCTCAGAAAGAACGAGTGCAGAGTAGCCAGCAAGCCTGGCCCAGGGTGGGGACTGCACTTCTGATACTGTTTGGTGTTGTGGGGTGGAAGAGGTTTCACGAGGTCAGAGATGAGGAGTCACTCTGGTCCTTTCCCCTTTGAGTGAGAGTCTTCTCTCTCCATCCAGTCGGCTGGGGGCTCCTTCCTGGTTACAACCCAGCGGAGAGCCAGTCCATCCTTCCAGAGTCACCAAACACCCACATCCAAAGGAGACGCTCCAGAGGTTGACAGGGATCACATAACTTGAAAATGACCAGCTGGGACCCACACTTGAGGAGAAGAGAAGGAACCAGGGCGGGATCTGAAAAGAAAGGAGAAGGAACAAGATGTTCCGTTCCCCTCAGGAGAAGTGGGCTTTCTGAACGTCACACTGTTATGAAAAGTTTCTTGTAAATCAGATTCTTTGTCCCAGAGAGATAATCACTGAGAGTGCTGACATATTGATACTTTGAAGTATATATTCAATACACATATGACACATACATAACTTAAATATTTATTCATACAGAAAATATTTTTTGAGCATCTACTGTGTTTACAGTGCTGGCGATAAATCAGGAACCAAAAAATAGGCATAGTTTCTCCAGGGAACAATTTATGGAACAAAATGAAAAGAAGAAATTGGAGTAGAAAGGCACAGAAGAAAGGTCTGAAATTGATAATGAAAGTTGCCAGGGACTCTGAGAGTTTTGATTTCAGTTGGGAGTTATTGGCACAAAATGGGCAGTGGATGAGGCAGAAGGAAGAGAAGTTGACAGTTATCCAGGGGGTGAGCACATACAATCCAAAGAAAGTGGCTGAGGTTGGCAGCAGGCCTGAGAGGGTTTTGGTTGTTTGTTTTTCCCATGTGGATGCCATTGTTCAAGCATCATTTGTTGAAAAGCCCATCCAGCCTCTATTGAACTGCCTTTGCACCTTTAGAGAGCAGTTGCCTGTACTTATGTGGGTCTATTTCTGGGCTTTCTACTCTGTTCCACTGAACTACTTATTTATTCTTTTGCTAACACCACACTATTTTGTTCAGTGAAGCTCTACGGTAAATCTTGAAGTTGGGTAGTATCAATGGCTCCTCCAGTTCTGTTGTTCTTCAGTGTTATGTTGGCTATTCGTGGTCTTTTGCCTCTCTGTATATACTTTAGTTGGTTAATAGCCCCCAAAATAAGGGTCTGGGCTTTTGATGAGGATTGTGTTGAATCTGTGCACACATCTGAGAAGAATTGACATCTTAATAATAAGGAGACTTCCCTCCATGAACATGGGATATCTCTCCATTTAGATCTTATTTGATTTTTTTTTTCATCCCAGTTTTACATTTTTTCCCAGTGTAACCTGTACATGTTTGGTTAGATATTTATCTGAACTTCTTCTGGCACTAATATAAATGGTATTGTGTTTTGGGTTTCAAATTCTAGTTCTCCATGGTTGGTGTATATGAAAGTAATTGACTTTCGAATGTTAACCTTGTGATCTTGCAACCTTCCAGCTTTTTTGTTGATGTTTTTCGTTTGAGATTTTCTGTTGTAGACAGTCATGTCATTTGTGAATAAAGACATTTTCATTTCTTCCTTCCCTGTCTTTACTTTTAATTTCCTTTTCTTGTCTTGTTGCATAGGACTTTCTGTATGGTATTGAATAGGATCAGGTATAGAAAACGTGTGCTTTGTTCCTGGTCTTAGGGGAATGGCTTTTAGTTTCTTCCCATTAAGTACTGCATTAGCTGTGGGGTTTTTTGGTAGATATTCTTTAGCAAGTTAAGGAAGTTGTTCTCCTTTCCTAGCTTGCTGAGAGCTTTTATCATGAACGAGTAGTGGATCTTGTCAAATGCACATCTATTAATATTACCATGATTTTTCTTTTTTAACCTCATGATGTTGGTGTGTTATACGAATTGATATTTGAGTGTAAAACCACTGTGGCACATCTGGAATAAATCCTACTGGGTTTTAGCATGTGCTTCTTAAATATATTTTTATATGATTTACTGATATTTTGCTGATGATTTACACATCTGTGTTCAGAAGAGATGTTGGTCTGTAGTTTTCCTTTTTTGTATTGTTCTTATGTTGTTTTGGTATTAGAGTAATGCTTTTCCTATAGAATGAGTAAGAAAGTGTTCCTTCTCCCATTTCCTAAAAGAGATTATAGAGAATGAGTATCAGTTTGTCCTTAAATGTTTGGTGTAGGACTCAACACTGGAACTGGTGCTTTTTTTTTTTTTTTTTTTTTTAAGGTAGATTCAGTTTCTTCTGTTGGTATAGATTTATTTATTTATTCTTTAAAGAGAGGGAGAGGGACAGTGAGAGAATCAGTTTTATTTAGTTTTTCATCTGGTTTTCGTTGTTCCAACACTTCACTTAGTTGTGTATGTGGTGCTGGGGTTAGAACCTGGGTCCTCACGCATGCCAGGCAGGTGCCCTAACCACTGAGTCACTGCTCCAGCCCCAGTGTAGACATATTTAGATGATCTGTTTCTCTTTGCGTTTTAATACATTGTGTCTTTCAGAGAATTGGTCTCTTGTAAGTTATCAAATTGTGGGCAAAGAGTTATTCTTGTTATCCCTTTATTATTCCTTTAAAATCCACTGGATCAGTAGTGATGTCCCGTCTTCCATTTCTGATATAATTTGTGTCTTCTCTTTTCCTTTTGGCTACACTGGCTAGAGGTTTATAAAGCTTACTGATCTTTTCAAGCACTAGCCTTTAGTTTCATTACTTTTCTCTGTTTCCTATTTCCAATTTCATTGATTTCTGCTCTAATTTTTATGATTTCTTTTCTCTTCTTGCTTTAGGTTTATGTTACTCTTCATTCTTTAATTTCCTAAGGTGGAAGATTAGATGATTGAGTTTAGATCTTTCTTTTCTCATTTGTGCATTCAATGGTACAAAATTCTCTCCAACCTTACAGTTGTTCGCTTCCCACAAATTTTAATAACTACATTTTAATTTTCACTTATTTTAAAAGTTTTTGTTTTCTCTTGAGATTTCGGCTTTGACCCACATGTTAGAGTATTATTTAATCTCCAAATAGTTCAGAATTTTCCAGCAGTCTTTTCTGATTTTGATTTCTAGTTTAAATTCATTATAGGCTAACTGTAGTTTTTGTTTATTTTTTTTAGGCTTGTTAGGGTGTGTTTTATGGCCTCGCATGTGATCTGTCTGGATGAATATTCCATGTGAGCTTGAGAAGAATGTGTATTGTGCGGTTGTTGGATGAAGTACTCTATAAATGTCCATTAGATGCTGTTGATTGATGGTTCTGTTCAGTTTAACTATATATGCACTGATTTTCTGCTTGCTGGATCTGTCAGTTATTGATAGAGAATATTAATGGTGGGTTGTGTACTTCTGCTTTGAATTCTGCCCATTTCTGCTGCTGTGTTGCTAGGTGCATGCATAATGTTATATTGGTGCATACACATCAGATTAATGCATGTACGTTGGGTTGCTGTGTCTTCTTGAAGTCTTCACTCCTTGTCATTAATGGCCCCTTGTGTCTTTACTTTTTTTTTAAATCCACATCGTAATCTCTGTCTTTTAATTGTGTATTTAGACCATTCACATTTAAAGTGACTATTGATATAGCTTATGTTACTATCTGCTGTATTCACAGTTTTTTTCTGTTTGGTGCCCATATTCTGGTTTTTTTCCTTAATTTTTTTTAACCTTCTACTTGGTTTAATTTACCGTTTTCTCCTTTCTTATAGCATTATCAGTTAATAAAGATTTTTTTTGGTAATTGCCCAAGATGCAATAAGCATTTGTAGTCAAATCTAATTCTACTTTCCTATTGCTTCATGTAGTGCCAGGTACCTTATAAGAGGTTTCAAATGCTCTCCATAAACTCACTGTAAGCCAAAATATAGTTGAGTAAAAAAATGCACTTAATACTCCTATAATACCTTTTAAAGCTGAAAATTGTCAGTGAAACCATTGTAAGCCAGGGACCATCTGTAGTCCAAATTCCTCCCTCTGGTCCCCTATAACCTTGCTGTGATTCATTTCATTTATCTATAAGCTATTTTTTGTTGATGCTATTTTTTTTAAAGAGAGAGTCAGAGTCAATTAAATTTTATTATTTCATCTGATTTTGTTTTTGTTTTTCAACAGCTGTGTATGTGGTGCTGAGGTTCGAACCTGGGTCTTTGTGCATGACAGGCAAGCTGAGCCACTACTCCAGCCCTGTTGATGTTAAGAAAATTAAAGATTTTATTTTATTTTCAGTGATTCCTTTCTTTATGTATAGCTGAGTTTTTGACCTGTATTGTTTCCCTTCTGTTTGAAGAGCCTCTTTTAGTATTTCTTGAAAGGTAGGTGTTGTGGGAACAAACATGCTACATTGAGCTTGTCTTTATTTCTCTTTCACTGTGTTTTTCTCCTTTTGGTGCACAGTATTGGGCTCAGGGCACCACCCCCAGCCCTGTCCTTCACTTCTGACTTCAGAACTGGGGTCAGATTTCTAGGTTGGTGAATGTTTTCTTCTGACAATTTAAGTCTATCACTTGAGTATCTTGCTTGCATATTTCTGGAGAGAAGTCTGCTTCAGTTTTTCCTCCTTGTCCCCCATTTTTTTTCCCTTTTTGGTGCTGGGTGTCACATGTTAAGCAGACGCCCCACGTCTGGGCCACAGGCCCAGCGCCCTTAGCCTGGTTCCTCTTAAAGGTAAGGTCTGTGGTTTTCTGTAGTTTGAATATGGTATACACAGGTGTAGATTTTTTAGTTTTTGTCCTGCTTGGTGCTCTCTGAGCTCTCGGATCTGTGACACGGTATTGGTGATTTTCGAAACTCCGCCAGCTGTTGTTCCTTCGAGTATCTTTGGTTCCTTTTGTCTTTTTCTCCGTCTGGCATGCCCATTTCGCACACACAGAAGCACATGTATGAGTCATCTTGCAGTCGTCCTGCCGTTCTTCGATATTTGCCCGTTTTTTACTTTTTCTCTGTTTGCCTTTTCTGATTGGCAGGTTTCTATCTTTAGCATTTCCTTTTGATTCCATCGTAAGAGTCCCCATCTCTGTTTACATTCCCATCTGCTCGTTCATGGTGTCCACCTTTTCCAGAGCCCTTGGCATATTACTTGTAGTTATTTAAAATCCCCAAATCCGTGTTTGGAGTCTGGTTCTGATGTGTGCTGTATCTTTTCAAACCGTTTGATTCTGCCTTTTTTCATGGCCTGAAAGTTTTGGTTGAAAGCTGGACATGCTCCCTGCAGTACCAGGTGCTGGGCTATTCAGAGTTTTAGGGTGAGGGTGAAAGCCATGCATGATGTCCAGATGAAGGAACCAAAGTAAACAGGTCTCTAGTATCTGGGGTTATGTTTACCTATGTAGGAGCTGGGCGGTGTTCACAGTTGGCTCTATCTATATCTGCAGGTGTCAGAGGCTAGACTTTCATCCTGTGTTCTTGTTTTGGTGTCTGCTGTTGTCACTGGGTTCCTCCAGAGACTCCTTAAATAGCCTCTGAGTCTTGTAATCCTTTCCACTGGATTAGACAGGAGCTTGGTTGATGTGGGGTGGTCTGGGGCAGAAGCGTGGTAGAGTCTTCTCACAAGTTCTTGGTCCTTTTTGTGGGCTTGGACTCTGGGGCTGGGACCTTCACAAGTGCTTCTGGGACCTTTCTCTTCCTCCCCAGGTGGGACAGGGTGTGGACTGGCCCTCCCCCAGGTCAGGCAGATGCTGGTGAAGCCCATGTTGGTTAGGCTGGTAATCATGCCCTTGTTGAGTAAACCAGAATGTGCTGAGGTGTTTCCAGCGTGGGAACCAGCTGCAGCAGAACCTGGAGGAACTGAGATTTGTATTGTAACACTGAGAAGCTGGTGCTGCTCCTGGAGGTGAATCCCAGAGGGGTGGAACTCCTGAGCCCTTCTGGGCTTTCCTGGGTCCTCTTGGGCTCGCCTGGGCTCTCCTGGGCCCTCCTGGGCTCCCCTGGGTCCTCGTTGGCCCTCATGGGCTCCCCTGGGCTTTCCTGGACCCTCCTGGGCTCCCCTGGGCTCCCCTGGGTCCTTGTTGGCCCTCGTGGGCTCTCCTGGGCCCTCCTGGGCTCTCCTGGGCTCTCCTGGACCCTCCTGGGCTCTCCTGGGCTCTCCTGGGCTCCCCTGGGCTCCCCTGGGCTCTCCTGGACCCTCCTGGACCCTCCTGGGCTCTCCTGGGCTCTCCTGGGCCCTCCACCGCCCTCCACCGCCCTCCACCGCCCTCCACCTCCGCTTGCTCCATCCCAGCAGTTTTGAGTGTTTCCATCGTAGCTGGTGGTGAGCTGGGGTTTTCTTCACCCTCCTACCTCCCTGCTGTTCCAGATGGAGAGCTTTGCTCTGTGATGTCAAATCTCAGTTGTATCTAAGAAAAGTTGGTGGGTTTTGGCTTGTTCTGGGTTGTTCTTATCGTGAGGCATGGAGAGAAATGGAAGCTGGCAGTTCAGAGTCTCACCTTTTTTTTTTTTAATCTCTGTATTCAGTTTGGGTGGCTTCTATCGAACCAGCCTCCTCTTGCACTTTCTTGCATTGTTTCCTTTGGGCTCTTTCTGAGCGTTCCCAGCTCTTTGCTTGTGTTGACCATCGTCCTCACGTGTTGTCTGATTTTCCCACGGGAGCCCTTTCACATGTTAATCATAGTTGTTTAAGCTTACTGTTACTGTTCCAGAACCTGTCATTTCTGAGCCTGGGTTGGATGCCTACTATATCTCTCAGACTATGTTTCTTTTTTTTCTTTCTTTTTTGCCATTTAGAAGCCATGTACTTTTTATTGAAAGCCACATGTGCTGTATCTAGTAACGGGATTTTAGCGTGAAGTTTTAGATTTATGTGGCTAGGAAATTAGACTCGATAATGTTTGCTGCGGCTGAGTTGCTGGATACTTTAATTTCATGTGTGTGTGTGAGTGTCTTTCCTTGTTGATACTGGGTTTCCCTAGAAGCTCCTTCTTCAGTAGAATGTGTTTGGCAGCTCTCTCAGTTAATCTGCTGTTATTTTCCAGGAGCCTTCTTGATGTGCTGGGAAGGTGGAGGGGAAGAAGAGGCCTGTTTTCATGCCTTAATCTCAGTTGCTGTTCAGTTCTCTCAATGTATCTGAGTCTTTGAGCAATTTGAACTATTTTTTATTCCTTTCTTTTTGTCCCCTTAGGTGGGACAGGAAGGCTAGGTAGCAAGGCTGAGGTTGTTGGGGTGCCCTTCCCCAGGCCAGCTGGGTCTGTGGTGACGATAGATTCGCTGCTGTTTCAGGATGGTTCCTTTCTCCCTGGTCTCAGTGTTAAATTGTTAGTGAAGCCACTGTGGCTTTTCTGGAAGCTCCTGGAAGTTAAATACCTTGAAAGTGTGGTGGTTCCCTGGGACTAGGCCCTCTGGAGTTTTAACTCTCAAACTAGTTTATACTTGTCTCTTAGTGTCTCCTTGATTATGTTTCAGTGCCCCTCCCGGTTGCGAGCTCCGGTGAGCTGTTGTTTTAGGTAACTGTCCCTTGCTGTGACAATACATACCTGAGAACATGAGCTTGAAAGGAGGAGAGGCTTGTCTCAGCTCAGAGGTTTCAGCCCGTGGTTTTGGGGCCTGTGTGAGGCAGAGCATCATGGCAGGGAGTGTGCCGTGGAGAAAAGCACTTCCCCTCGTGATGACTGGGGAGCAGAGAGGGAGCGGGAGGAGGGGGCCGGGGTCCCAACCTTGCCCCAGTGACCTGACTTCCTCCCACTAGTCCCCACCCTCACCTCCAGCAGCGTCCGGAGCTGGCACCCAAGCCTCTGGTGTGCGGACCCAAACCAGACAGCACGTTTCTCTGCATTTGTGCATCTTGTCAGGGACAGGGTGGTCTGCACTGTGGCCTCAGTTCTCCCGCGGGTCTGAGAAAAGTCACTGATTTTCAGTTGTCCGTCTGTTTCTTCTTGTGAGGATGGGACCCGTGACTTTCCTGCCTGGTGGGTGTTGGCGTTCTCTGATTTCGCTATTGTGCTGAACTTGGTGCTTATGCTAGCCAGGGACAGGGACCAGCCCAGCCCGGGCAAGTGCAGTGCCTCCGCCTTCGCCTTCCCCCTCCCCCTTGGCCCTGTGCCACACAGATCACCAGTCTGTGGTTTGGTTAGCATTCCTGCCCCTCAAGGGGGGGCAAGTGTGGGCGGAGGCTGGGAGTCCTGCGTTCAGATGTGAGCTCTGCTCGCTGGGCCTCAGTTTCCCCAGCTCTACAATGGGGACGGGGTTGAGGCTCTTTCAGCAGTCTGTGATTTGAGAGTTCCTCACCAACGATGGGGAAATGGTTTGGTGATGAGTTTGCTTTTGGGAAGTCTTTCCAGAGGCCAGCTTTGTCTTCTTGTTACTTTTAAATAATGAAATGGCTTCCTAATAAGAGCGGTGGAAACAGCAGTCTTACGATATTTTATGAATAACCAGTACCTCAGAGCGTGTTTGTCCTGGACTCTTCTTCCTGTGATGATTGCTCTTACAAAGCAAGTCCACCGATAACAGACGCAGCCTGTGTTCTGGGGAGAGACGGTCCTGGGTGTAATACGTCAGTGGCCGTCCCTCGTTCTTTCTTGTTTGCAGAGGACACCTGGTGTTACACACCCTCTGTAGGTTCCCAAGCTAAGACTTTAGAAGGTTGCTTCCTACTGGAAAACCAGAATTTGGGGGTGGAGGTGGGCAGGGTGGCTAGATGTATGTTAGGGTTATCTTTGTGTGTTTTCTTAGGTATGATATCAGTTAAGCCATTTGAGGGCAAGAAGAGCTTTGCGTGTTTTGTTTGGTTGTGAAACTATCATGGTAGGTTTATACATTCGAAACTACAGTTGGTTTAAGTAGTAATCCTAGTTCTGCAACTGGAATTCCTTTAAAATTTTGGACATACATTGAACCTCATGATGGTGAATTTCAGAGACTCAGAGTCTCCTATTTTAAAGAAAATTGTTCTAGGGCTGGAGCTGTGGCTCAGCGGTTACAGCGCTTGCCTGGCATGCGCAAGGACATGGGTTCAAACCCCAGCACCACGTACATAATGAAGGGTTAGAGTAACAAAAGCTACATGAAAAACTAAATAAAACGGAGTTTCTCATTCTCTCTCTCATTATACCTTTCTCTTAAAAAACAACAAAAAAGAAAATAAGAAAATTGTTCTAAAGAAGCAGGTCGAAGCTTGATTTGACAAGACATCATTGCAGTTTTAGGAGGACACCCAGGTGTGATCTCTGCCCTCTTAGGCTGCTTCCCAGCACGCAGGGTGGGATCTGCAGAGGGGAGCTCCCTGAGATTGTTGAAGGAATCAGTGGGCACGAGGACACGCCCACGTTGCCATCCAGCAGTTTGCTGGAAAGCTGTCCCCAAGCACAGGGCCTCTGATTCCTCGCCTTTGTCCCTCAGATCTCTCAGAACACTGGTAACACCCCCATGGGCAATAGTAGTGGCTGCTGGTGTCTCTGGTTTTGGTATAAATCTGCTGCTTTTCTGGGTTCAGGATTGTAATGATCCGACAAGACCAATTTTTTTCCATAAAATGATTTCTCTTGCCTGAATTTTAGTCTTTGGGGTTAGGAAAAGGAAGTCAAGGCCAATAAGTACATGTCAACATTTTACATTAAATTTTATGTTAATTGTCTCCCTTTCAGAATCAAAGGGAAAGAGGGAATGTGTATGGAGTTTTACTTTCTTATAATAGGATTCAAGAACAGTTGAGTCTGGAAGGAGTCGGGCAGGCAGGTTGGAGAGAGTGTACTCTGGCTCTGTCTTGCGGATGGTGCGGTGAGTAGGGCTACCCGGGAGGCTGGAGCGAGCGGGAGCAGGGAGTGGGCAGCCCGTATCTGCGCCGTGCGGGGGTCTGGAGGGGCATGCTGCCAGCACGATGGCAGCAGTGTCCCAGCTGGGAATGCACAGTTTGCCAGGGGGCAGGCTGGCAGGCGCCCTCGGGTGGGAGTGGGAGTGGTCTGTTGTGGGGCAGGAGTGCGGGTTCTTCTCAGGAAAGTGGCTGTCAACAGAGAGAGGCTGAGATTTGAGGAAAGAGGTGAGGGTTCCAAATGCCTGCCGTAGGAGTGCGAAAAGGAGGGCAGTCACTAACCATACGGAGGGCCGCGGGAGGTTGGCAGCCAGATACAGGGAGAGACAACCGTGTGGTTGGTGTTCCTGCAGAGTGGGCAGGCGGGGGGTTGACTTGGGGTTTTGCCAGGGTCAGAGAGAGCTGGCACTTGAATGGTCACGCATGGGTGGGGGGACTACCTTGGTGGGCCTGGCATCAGCCAGGGATGAGCAGCAGTGAGCAGTGGGGTGAAGGGGGGAAGGGGTGACTGGGTGATGGCTCAAAGGTCCTGAAGTCTGTGTGAGGCCAGGATTGGTGGGTGGGTCTGGGGGTCTGGGATAGGATGCTTGAGATAAGGGATGGAGATGTTACCAGCAGAGCCAAGGTGGGTGGTACAGCTGGCGGGAGGAAGGGGAAGGCGGCCACCGGAAGAAAGATTAAAGAACCAGCAGCCGGAGAGTCCTGGGAGTTGTTCAGGTTGCTGAAGTTGAGGACAGAAGGAACAGTGATGGGAAAGACAGTGAACAGGGGCTGAACCCCAGGTAGAGGGGTCTGTAGATGATGCTGTGATGCCATCAGAGGGCTGGCAGGTCACACCTGTGAAGGTTGTGCTGGGCCCTGTACACCAGCCTTGTGGCAGTTTTTAAGGGCTAGAGGAGCAGTGGTGTAGAGGTGACAAGGAGCCTTGAAGATGCCCAGTGCAGGCCAGCGCCCTGCCCTGCAGGATCCGCCACCCTGGCTGACACTGGCCAGGTGACACTTCCTCTTTGGAGGTGGGCATAACAGTTGCATCCATCTCTTCTGTCGATTGTGGGGACCAAGTGGACCACGTATATGGGCTTTGCTTTAGCCCATTGCTTGGTTGATGGGCAGCACAGAGACGGTTGCTCTTGTCACTGAAGCAGAGCTGTCTTTAAATGCGGAGGATTTGTTTCTATAGAGCGATTTGCAAATGTGTTCCCCCAAACGGGATTGTTGGAAGTGGAACACAGCTGCCTGAGGGCATTCTGGAAGAGGACCACCCTCCTTATGTGCATGGCCGGTGGCTTAAGCAGGGACTTGCTGCACTGGGTGAAATGGATAATGATACATGTGGATTAAGCAAATTCCTGAGGCGGTGTGACTGGGCTGATGCGAAGAGGCAGGGAGGACCTTGGCCGTGATATTTGTACGGCCCTTCATGCCATGTAAGCTCATTGGCCACGGCGCCTCTGCGAAGGTTCCCCGGGCAAGATCAGGAGAATGGGGCTCAGGACCCCACACAAGCATGGCCCTCTGAGGGCTGCTTTCACGAAAGACCACAGGCTTGTGGCTGGTCAGGGATGGAGGACTGTGGGTATCCTTGCGGGAGACTCCAGGGCTGTTTGGCCGTAGACAAGGGGGAGCCCTTGACAAAGCTGAGGTGGCATTTCAGGAGCCAGCGTGGGAGCTGTCAGCCTGGCGGCAGGTGCAGGAGAGGGCAGGGCCGATGCCCCCTGGAGCTCCCACAAAGCCGCAGGGTGATATGAGCCTTCACAGGACAGAGATGCTGCTTGCTTTCTCTCCCCCTGGCCCTGAGGGCAGCGTGCTGGTCCAGGTGTGTCTGGCACAGAGGAGCACTGCATGGGACGGGGATGGGAAATGTTAAATTTGAGTCTCTTACTTGCTGACTGGGTGAACTTTGAAGAAAGAGTTCTCTGTGTTGCTTCTGCAAAAACTGGGGTTCAGGGGCCTCCCTGAAAGGCCCCTACCTCCGTGCTTCCTCCCCAGCTGTCGGTCTTACTTGTTTTCATCATTAGCTGGGCTGACTGAAAACTAGTCTGGGCCACATCCTCTTGAGGATGGGGCAAAGTCTCTAGCTCCTGGTCATATCCTTGGATGGGCACAGTGGTAGTTCAACAAAGGTTTGTTGAATGAATCGCATTCATGCTTGCCTGTCCCTCGTGACTGTGAGGCTGCTCAGCGGCAGCC
>PVKS010017594.1:0-41706 GCA_004027875.1 Aplodontia rufa
GTCGATTGTCTCCACTCATAGGTGGAGGTGGGGACTAGACCCTGGACAGTGAGAAAGCTGGTCTAGTAACATGAGTTAAATCCAGATAAGATGTAATGCTTTACAATCTAATACTTTTTTTTTAGAATTATAAAGGGAAAGGGAAGGGAGGGATAAGGGAGGGTAATTGGGGGGGGCACTCCTGGAGATAATTGCAATACCCAGAATATTTACACATTTTATACACATTTTATATTATTTTGTTAAAATCGTGTAAGGTTGTTCAAAAAATAATAATAATAATAAAAATAAAAGTCAGTAGATGACAGGAAATAATCAAGATCAGAGCTCAAATCAATGAAATTGAGAACAGAAAAAAAAAGAATATTCAAAACAAAGAGCTGGTACTTCAAAGGAATAAACAAAATTGATAGACCCCTAGCCAATTTCAGTAGAAGAGGAGGGAAATCAAGCAAATCAGTAAAATTCCCAATAAAAAAGGGAGTGATCACTACTGATCCCATGTAAATGCTAAGGACTATGAGAACATATTTTGAAAACTATACTCCTCTAAATTAGATAATCTGGAAGATATGGACAAATTTCTAGAAACATACAACATCACTAAATTGATACAGGACAATATTGAAATCCTAAACAGCCCAATAACAGGCACGGAAATTCATACAGCACTTAAAAGCCTACTAAAGAAGAACAGCCCAGGACTGATGTATTCCCTGCTGAGCTTTACCACACCTATGAGGAGGAGCTAACACCTCTCCTTATTAAGCTATTCCAAGAACCTGAAAAGGAGGGAACTCTTCCAAGCATTTTTTATGAGGCAACCAAAGCTCTGATACCAAAGCATAGTAAAGATGCATCAAAAAAAAGAAAACTACAGAGAGACCAGAAGATGGCCAGCTGCTTCTTGTTTGGCTCCGTGCCTGGATGGAAAAACTCCAGGGCAACACCATTGCTATGAGGTGCATTTGGGGGATAATCATCACCAGAACACAGCGCTAGTTTGGGGAGTTGTTAGGATGATCAGAGTTTTGGGAGCAGCCAGTGGAAAAGAGGGCTTATTTCCATCCTCGCTGGGACACAGCTGCCACAGATGTGTCCACTATTAATCTCAATCAGCACGCAAGTGAGGGAGGAGACAAACCATAACTTGCGAACACATTGGACGCTGAGAAGCCATGTTCTATAAGGGATCATGCATTGGGCTCAACTGGAGACACCCCTATGTCACTTCCATTGCATAAGGAGAGAACAGTGTCTCGCAGGAGTCTTTTGGAGCAGGCTGCCCAGAGGGAGTGAGTCAGGAGTTCAGAGCAGGCTCCTCTCTTACTGTGCCAGGAGACAGCTACTGTTCACAGGCAGAACTGGGAAGAAGAAGCATGGGACAGAGCCAGTCCCCACTTTGCTTAGGGGGTTCGGGTTTGTGTAATAAAGGGGAACCTTGCTCAGCCCTGTCCACCCCCACCCCAGCCAGAAGGACCACGTTATTTAGTAGTTTTATTTATTTATTTATTTATTTATGCATTTTTGTTTATTTTGGTACTAGATTTGATAAGGGAATAAGAAATGAAAAACACATATATAGTCTCAGACCCAAACTTTCTGTTATATGGCAAGAGATTTGAATAGCCAGGAAAAAGCATGTATAAGTAGCCATATCTATTTCCTTAGGTTGTGAATGCTTCAATAAATGAATTATACTTTTCTCATGTTCGTAACACTGGACCTATACAGTATTTTGTATCTGGACATTAGAAGATGTGGAAAATAAGTTTGTCTCCACAACATATCTATCCAATCTGGATACTATAACTTTACATGTAATACACTTCCTATCCAGTATTAAATATATATATATATGTATGTATATATACATATATATATAATGATAAAGACAGTAAGGTAAGTGGACAGACAAGGAAAAAGAAATATATTCAAATACATTATTAGCTTTAAAACAAAGTGGGAAATATGGCAATTAAACAGACACTCATGTTAGGATATTTATTTACTAAATAATTTTGAGAAACAGCCCCTCTGGATAGCAGTGTGGAGAATCCTCAAAAAACTAAGGATGAGTGCACCATATGATCCTGCTATTCCTCTCTTGGATATTTTCCCAGGGAATTTAGAATCAGCACACTACAGTAATACAGCAAAATCAATGTTCATAGCACCTCAGTTTACAATAGCTATAAGTATGGAAACAACCTAGATGTCCCTCACTGGATGAATGGATCCAAAAACTGTGGTACATATATACCATGGAGTTTTACACAGCAATTAGAAACAATGACATTGAAAACTTTGAAGGTGAATGGATGGCTATGGAAGAAATTATGCTGAGTGAAATCAGCTTAACCCAGAGAACAAATGGTCAAATATTCACACCTCACTCATCTGTGGAGGTTAGAGCTAGACCCTAGCCTTTGAGAAAGGAGGTCTATTATCATGTTTTAAATCTGGAAAAGGTGTAATGTGATACAACCTAAGGCATTTGTAGAGATGTACTGGGAAGGAGGAGCAAGGAGGGATAAGGGTGGGTAAATGAGGGGGGGACTCTTGGGGGTAAATCTAATTTTCAGAATTTATATATATTATATTATTTCATTAGAAGCTTGTTTGTTCAACAAATAAATTTCTGAATATAAATATAATAAAAATGTTTGATTTCATGAAATTTAAAAATCTAGTTGGAATGACATAAGATAGTATGAAAAGACAGATATAATAATTTTAGCTCAGCAAGAAATGAGTTTTTAATGTGTTGAGCCACACTTTTTGATCAGTTTGTTAAAAAGTTTATTCTTCACTAATTAAAGCAGGAAACAATATAGAATAATAGAATAAAAATAAAGCTATTAAACAGAAACTATACTGAAGTTATTTTTAAAAAAAGAAACCCTCCTTATTGGCATGTAAATTACTCAGAAAGAGAAGAAAACACAAACAACAAGAACATATGGGCTGGGCTGGAGCAGTGGCTCAGCGGTTCAGGCGCTTGGCTGACATGCGCAAGGACACTGGTTCAAACCTCAGCATCACCTACACAGCAAAGTGTCAGAGCAACAGGGACCACATGAGAAGCTAAATAAAATTTGATTCTGTCTTTCTATCTCTCTCTCACTATCCCCCCTCTCTTTAAAAAAAAAAAAAGAACATATGGGCCATAACATTAGAAAGAACAGAAAACTAACAAATCATTTTAAGAAAAACAATTTAAACAGAATTATAAAATTAAGCACTAGGAGAAACAAAAGAGTTGAAACTCATTCTGTTTGTGAATGAGGATTCATCAAAAAGATTCTTATGCTTCATTATAAAAATTTCTGTACTTTTGAGATTTGTAATAAATTTCCTGTGTTAACCAAAATATTGCAGAACTCTGCAAAACTATTGCAGAATTTATAAATGTTCTATTGCAAAGTGTTCACTTAATTCCATCATTTTTCCATGACAAATACATTAGAAATCTTTAACAAATCCAGAACTATACTTATTCACATATAAAAAATTTAATATCAAGAAAACTTGGAAAAATATTGCATTCTCTGATCACAATCCAATGCAATCAGAAAAAAATCTTTAGTGGTTTTTGTATGCTTGTTTGTTTGTTTATTTGTTGTTTTTAAGTGAAACATTGGGACAGTGAGAGAGAGAAACAACCAATTTTATTTAGTTTTTCATTTGGTTTTCTTTGCTCCAACACTTCCTTGTACATGGTGCTGGGGAATGAAGTCGTGTCCTCGTGCATGTCAGGCAAACACTGTATCCAGTGATCAACCACTCCAGCCCAGAAATTAAATATTTAAATGTAGAATAATTATAAAAAATATACCTGTATCTCATAGGAAGTATACATAGTGATTTATTTAATGTTTACTGTTACTAAATTCAATCATTATTCTAAGAGAAATAACTACATGGAAGTTACAGTCTGTTCATAGGAAATGGGTAACCAGTTTATAAAGTCATGTAAGATAATACCTTATCCTAAATAGAATGAAGTTAAACAATGAGATCTCCTTTCCATCTATTGAGTTACAGAGGTTCAAAGTTTTAATGCAGAGAATTGGTAAGTAAAGTCTCATGAGAAACTTGATGAATGTTTAAATTGAGCCAAGATCTTTTCAAAGAAAATTTAGCAATATTTCTCCAATTTGAGAAATTCCATTTCTAAATGCAATTGTTATATTAATGCTATTATTTCCCTACTGGCTAACTAGTATGTTCTTTTTAAAATACACTATCATAAAAATAAGAAAGATAAATTTGCTAATACCTATCAGTACAGGACCCTATAATAAATGTGGTATATTCATACAATAAAATCATATCCAGCCATTTGAAATAATTGATTACTGTGTGCTCAAAGAAACTGAAAGTTCTATAGGAAATTTCTCCAAGTAAAAAACTCAAATTTTTTCTGTTTATTTTTAGTAGACAATAAATAACATGAGAAAAAATGGTTGCAAATGGAATAAATTTTCATTCAGAAAATGAAATAAAATGTCTAAATAAAGAGAACAAGGGTAGGAAGTGGAAGGGATTTTAACCATTCATTGTATTGTTTTTGTTTTTAATATTTTAGTCAATAGGTCTCTTCACAATAACATTTAGGAGAGAAATATACATGACTTAATGATTTTAAGAGGTAATGAAATTCTAAAAATGAATATAATTTCTGTCATACTGATAGATGATGAGATGAGAGATTGACTTTGATAGAGAAAAAATCAGCATATTTGTGAGAAAGTAGCTTAAATTGGGGATAAGTTTAATAGGCAGCAAATTTCTAAAATACCAATACTGCTTTCTCAGTTTCCTTATGATAAAAATGGACATTTCTGCTTTTCTTTTTCAAAGAGAGAGAAGGACAGTGAAAGAGAGAGAGAGAGAGAGAATCAATTTTGTGTAGTTTTTCATGAGGCCTTTGTTGCTACAACACTTCATTGTGTTTTTGGTGCTCGGGTTTGAACTCTGCATTTCTGCTTCTTTAAAAGATTTTCCTAATTCACACTACAGGAATTACCGCTGTACTTCATACATGTCTGAAAGAGATCAAAACTATTTACTTTATACTATATGCATGTATTCATTTATTCAGCAAAGATTTATTGAATGCTTATAATGTCCTTGGCATTCTAGAAATATCCAGAATTCAGTTATCAAAAATAAGAATATGATATACCTGTGCTCCAGAAACTTCTTCTAGTGGAAAATGGGAATTAAGCATTTTTATGATACTATACTAAATGCAAGAGTACTGAGGACATTCAAGCGTCACACCTTAGAGTGTATGAGAATAACAAATGTCAGTGGCTAAAGGAAAACTCTCTAAGCTTGTGATGTTGAAGTAGAACATTAAAGGAAGTGGGAGTGAGGTGTCAGGAATATTTGGGACAGGAGAGTCCTCAGCAGATGGGGAATGCCGGTGTGCTGTTACTCGGGCAGAAAGATGCCTTTTGGAAGCAATGTTCTGGAGATTGTAAAGCGAACATTATGAGTGAAACTCTGTGAACAAAAAAAAAAGAAGTAGAAAATAAGGAGAAAGTGTTAGGTTTCGGTTAGAAAACCTAAATCTGAATTAATTAACTTGAGTTCCATATATACTAACTGTAATAAAAAGAAAGAAAAGTATTTTGCTAATCATTTTATTTTTATTAAAAATTCTTATCAATATTATAGTTTTAAACAAGTATTATTAATATTATTTTATTTTTAAAACATTGTCTAGCTATTAATGCATAATATAGTATCTTGGAGTCCTCCACCTGAGAACTTATCAGACCAAAGCCCAGGCCCGATAACAGAAACTGCTTCTTAACGTGATCCCCCAGTTATTCATGTTCTTCCTAATGTTAGAAGGACTCACCTAATATAAACCCTGTTGCTTAGAAATATTTCAAAAGATTGATTTGTTAACCCTTGTTTCCTACTTGATCTTTTCAGCCTCCTGATGTTAGAGGAAGAGGTGGATTTTCCCCAGCTTCATTGTCTCATTACCATTTTGATACAAAATGAATATAAATCTGAAACTAAGATTTGTCACATAAATAGACCTTTCTTATAAATCAAAGAAAAATGTCACTATTTTCTCTGCAGGACTTTACTACATTCCTAGTTAATTAAGTGTGTGAAGCTTTCATCTTAGTAGCAGAATATGGGATCAAATGGTATCTTGGTCTGAGGAGCCATTGCAGGGTGTTAAACTCCTTTAGTTATCATATTCATATATAATGTTCATACAGTCTCATGAATAATTGTATGATATGTTTATTTAATCAATATGTGTTAACACTGAATAAAGTAATCGCTGATGACTAATTTAGAATATTATGTTAATGTTTAGGACCATAGACTCCTGCTTAGTCTCTCAAACATTACCAAAACTATTCTAGCATGCAAATCACTGATTAGAGCTCCTCAGAATGTGTCCTGACCATTGACCTCACAAGGATTTAACAGAAAAAATATATGAATACATATATATCACTCTATAGGACAAAAATTTTAAATAAATGATGGTGCCACTTTTAATCTTTAATAAATTTCCTTAAGGAAAGTATATCATAACATTCAAATATGTCTTCTTCTCTTTACACCAAGTTTTCTGTTGAAAATCGAGGAAGACTCAGTAGTGTTGCTTAAAGAAAAGTTCCACTGGCTTAGGGTTGGAAACATGATTTTTTCAAACTACACACAGGAAAACTGCAGATAAGTGATTTCCACGGATGATTGACACATGTTTTCTGCATTACTGGAGCAATGGAGCTTTAGTTGGTTTTCAAAATAATAAATAATGGGAATCTTCTGAACAGAAAACTTTTTATATGCTTGGATTAACACACATCTCTGGAAAAAATTCAGTGCTTCAGGATTAAGGAGAGAATTTGCCGGCAAACAGGCTCCTTCCAGAAATGTTCCAGGAGCAAAACACAATGGGGAAGAGTAACGGAGAGGAGACAACATAGGTACAGATGTAAGATATTGATTCCCATTTGGAATAAAACAATGAAGCATCTAATCAAATACTTATGGGAATTTCAATTTTTAAAATTCCTTTCCAAAATTTATCACATCTTTTGTGACAT
Organism: Aplodontia rufa; assembly: GCA_004027875.1. Lineage (NCBI taxonomy): Eukaryota > Metazoa > Chordata > Mammalia > Rodentia > Aplodontiidae > Aplodontia > Aplodontia rufa. The sequence goes on from PVKS010017594.1 coordinate 7,095, forward strand.
TCTGTACACACTTCATTAGTTTCTACAAAGGCTCTTGTTGTCCAAACATATGCACTTCATATTCCTTGCATAGTGTATTAACACTAGATGAACATAGCAATTTGGATAAGAAGAGATTGTTGGTATAGAGATGTTACTGGAGTGATTAGTTCTCCAATACATCTTTTACTATATTGATTTTGCTATATTATCTCAGGGATTCCAAATATGACTTGTCAGTTCACCCTCTTGATTGGAATTTTAAAATGTAACTTTCACTGATTAAAACTCACAAAACACAAAGTGTGTAATCCAGAGAGGCAGTTAATTAATTTAAAGTGAGAGACATTATAGGAGGTAGGTCAGACATTTGTGTTTGTCAAACCATTAATTTGTTTTCCCTACAGACAACCTACATGGGAAGAAAAATTATCACTAGGAGATAGTCAAATCAGCATGAAAATAAAGCAAAGTGATGCTGTTATTGGGTTCAGGTACTCTAGCGCTCCCTGAGTGAATCGCTGAGTTTACCACCCCTTACTCATACTCTCTCTCTTAAAACTTGGAGCACTCTATCATGCTTAGTTTTCTCTTACAGCCCACAACAATTTCATTACCGTATTTCTTAAATTCCATCTTTAAAATAAGTCATGTGCCTGATAATCTTTCATCATTTCTCCTGTTTAACATTAAAGTTGTTCTCATTCCTCATATAAACTGTTCTGACAGACCTCTAATCAGCCTTTCATGTACCACTCTCTGACTCCATCCTAAACCTTCATACTGCATGTATATTGTAGTAAAAGTAAAAACAGAAAAAAAAAGAAAAGAAAAAAAAGAGAGAAAACTGTGTGTGTATAGACTTCAATTTCTTATTACCTCATAATGGTAATTGTAAATAAAGAATTCAACATTGTTATAAAATTTCTCCAAACTCATTCACCTTTCCACTCACCTCTGCTTTTGATAACCTACCATTGCTGTTTTATGTTGGGCACAGCACTCAGACAAATGAATCCTTTAAATGAGAGATGTGTAACAACCACAGCATTTGTTGGGGAAAGAGAACACCAACAATAACCCATCCAGCATCAGTTATTGCTTGTTTTCTTTATTTTTGCCAATCTGACTGCCATGAGGTGATATCTTAATGTAGTTTTCATTTGCGTTTCTCTGATTACTAGAGATTTAGAGCACTTTCTCATGTATTAATTGGCTTGATCAATGTCCTCTGTTGAGAAGTTTTATTTAACTCTTTGGCCCATTTATTGACTGGGTTATTTGTGTTTTTGAGGTTGAGATTTTTTAGGATTTTGTAGATTCTGGATATGAGGCCCCTGTCAGAAGAATCACAGCCTATGATTCTCTCCAATTCCATAGGAAACCTCTTGACTCTTTTGATTGTTTCCTTGGTAGTGCAAAAGCTTTTTAGCTTTATGGCATCCCTTTCACTGATTTTTGACTTTACTTCCTTCACTTTTGGAGACATGTTGAGAAAGTCTTTGCCTACTTCCAAATACTGAAGTGTTGGACCTAATTTGTCTTCTATCAGGTGCAAGGTAGCTGGTTTAATACCTAGCTCCTTGATCCATTTTGATTTGGTTTGATTCTTGTGCAAGGAGAAAGATATGGGTCTAATTTCAACTTTCTGCAAGTTGATGACCAGTTTGTCCAGCACCATTTGTTGAAGAGGCTGTCACTTCTCCATGTAATATTTTGTCCCCCTCAAATCTTTAAACATCTGATTTTTGACAAAGGGGGACAAAATATTACATGGAGAAGTGACAGATTTGGCTGTTCTTGATCTCTTATTTTTCCAAATGAATTTCATGACTGCTATTTCTAATTCTGTGAAGAACATCATTGGAATTTTGATGGGCATTACAGTGAATCTGTATAGCCCTTTTGATAATATAGTCTTTTGGCAATGTTAATTCTGCTTAACCAAAAATGTGTAAGGTCTTTCCCTCTTCTAATGTTTCCTTCAATTTCATTCTTTAGCATTCCATACTTTTAACCATAGAGGTCCTACACATATTTTGTTGGCTGGATTCCAGAATATTTTATTGTATTTTTTGAGGCTATTATGAATGGGATAATCTTCCTAATTTCTTTTTCAGCAGATTCATCATTGAAGTATTGGAATGTTATTGATTTATGGATATTGATTTTGTATCTTGCTACTTTGCTGAATTCATTTATGAATTCTTGAAGTCTTCTGGTAGAGTTTTTTGGTGACTTCTGAATATAGGATCACATCATTGGTAAACAGTTAATTTGCGTTGTTCTTATCCTATTCATATACCTTTAATTTTTCCTTCTTGCTTAATAGTTCTGGTTAGAGTTTCAAGGACTATATTAAAATAAGAATGGTGAAAATTGGCATGCTTTCTTTTTCCTATTTCTAGAGGAAATTCTTTCACTTTACCTCTATTCAGAACAATGGTGGTGTTGGCTTTGTTACATATAACTTTTATAATGCTGAAGTATTGCTCACTTTAACAGAAAAGTACTTACAAAAAAATTGTTCATGTAACATGTCTAAAATAAGATCATATAAATAGTAAGTAGCTGAACTTGCATTTACATAATGGAAATTTGAATACAGTTAGTAAACTATAGTGTGTGTATATGTGTGTGTGTGTGTGTGTTCACATTCATGAATTCTCATATTGTATAGGTGGAACAAAGAGGACTTGGTAACTGGTAAGGTAATGATGAAAAGAAAATGATGAATGAATGTTTACATATGCTGTAACAAATAATGGTATTTCCAAAAATAAAATGCAAAGATAAAAAAAATAAAAGATGGAACAGATCTTTCAAGAACTATGACGTTATAAAGTTTATACCATACACAAAATGGGAATACTAGAAGAAGAAAAGAGAGAGAAAAGTGTTGAAGAATTAGCCATGTTAATGGCTGTTTTTTAAAATTGATGGTACAAACAAACCACAAATCAAGGAATCTCAAAGAAAACAGAGCAGAAAGAGTGCCAAGAAATTTACAACTTGGTATACCATACTCAAGAACAAAAATAAGATGTAATAAAGGGGTTATTAAAGAAGTATGATTGAAGAAACAAAAGTATAGTAGAGGAGCAACATTGAGGGGAAGGGAGAAACAACCAGACAAGGGAAGAACAGTGGAACGACTGACCTAAGTTTCCTAGATGCATGTAAGGATATACAACAGTGACTTTCACCATTATGTGTATGAACAAGCACTAACTACAAACAACAACAACAACAAAAAAAACAGCTTTTAAGTTAGAAGCAGACAGAACAGTAGAGTAGAGAGAATGAAGAAGGTGGCAGGAAGGAAGGGAAAGGGGAAGTACTGGGAATTGAAACAGCAAATTATATTCTATGACTTTATAATTATGTCAACATGAATCCTAAGGTTATGTATATTTAAAAAGAAAAAAGAAAAAATGTAGATAATTTCTCTGAAAAACTAAAATATCAATGATTAATATGTTAAGGACTGGAGCAAAAATATGAGATAAAAAAACAGAATAAAGTAAGTATCATAGATAGGAATAAGGATAATGATTACAATGAACTTTACACACTACAGAAGCAAGAAGGGATTATAAATGTGAAATAATGTTGAGGGATAAACAATTTAAAAAACTAGTATTATATGTCCAAAATCATTTTTCTTCAAAAGTGTAGAAGAAATAAACACTCTCTCAAGCTAACAAAATCTGAGGGAATTGGTCTCCAATGAACTGCTTTGCAATAAAAGCTAAAAGAAATTCTTCAGAGAGACAGGTGCTATATAGATCATAAAACTTGATCCACACAAAGGAAGAAGGCACACCTGAGAAGAAATAAATGAAGGTAAAATAAAAACATATTTTCTTATTTTAATTGCCTTTAGAAATGATTTTTCAAAGGAATAAGAAAAAGTACTGAATGATTACAGAACATGGATATTAAATGAATGTCAGCACTGTGACAAGAGGTAGAAAGGAGAAATTGGGAATACTCTGTAAGAAGCTACTGAGAGTCTGTTAAAAGTGTATGATGACCCTGCTATTCTTCTCTTGGGTACTTTTCCAGGGGATTTAGAATCAGCACACTACAGTGACACAGCAAAATTGATCTTCATAGCCTCTCAATTTACAATAGCTAAATTATGGAAACAACCCAGATGTCCCTCACTGTATGACTGGATGCAAAAACTGTGGTACATATATACCATGGGGTTCTATTCAGCAAATAGAAACAATGATCTTGCAGCCTTTGAAGGTAAATGGATGGCTATGGAAGAAATTATGCTGAATGAAATCAGCATAAACCAGAGAACCAAGGGTCGAATGACTTCACTCATCTGTGGAACCTGGAGCTAGACCCTGGCCTTTGAGAAAGGAGGTCTATTTTCATGTTTTAAATCCAGATAAGGTGTAATATCATACAACCTAAGGCATTTGTAGAGATGTATTGGGAAGGAGGTGGTGGGATAAGTGTGGGTAATTGAGGGGGGCTCTTGGGGGTAAATCTAATTTTCAGAATTTATATATATATATATATGTATATATTATTTTATTAGAAGTTTGTTTGTTCAACAAATAAATTTCTGAAAAAATTTTAAAAAGTGTAGTGTTATTAGAGTGGTGTTAGATGAGTTGTAAACATTTATTGCAAGTTCTACTGTAACCACTAAAAAAATCTGAGATACACCATATTTCTTTTTTCTTTTTAAAGAAAGAGGGGACAGTAAGAAAAAGAGAGAAAGAGAGTAGCAACTTTTTATTTAATTTTTCATGTGACTTACATTCCTCAGACACTTTGTTGTGTATGTGGTACTGGCGTTTGAACTCATGTACTCTTGCATGCCAGGCAAATGCCTTAACCGCAGAACCACTGCTCAAGCCCTGAAATAGACCATATATTAAGAGATAAAATGTAATCATAATAAAATATTAAACTGAAAGAAAAAAATTGATATTGGCATTAAAATTTAAATATTTGTGAAAAGTAAGAGTTATTAATAAAATTAAAAGATAATTTAATATGTCTCACATGAAGGGAGACAATGTTTGCAAAACAAATATCTGAAAAGTACTTGTATGAAAATGTAAGAATAACCCTTATAATTCAACAAGTGAAAACAATCTTTAAAATTGACTGCTCCGAAGAAGCACCCAAATAAGATAAACACACGGAAAAGTAGCTTATGAAATGATGCTCAACTCCATGTGTCATTAAAAACTATGGATTAAAATATTATTCAATATATGATTGTATAAAATTATTGAATTCATAAATAAATAAATAAAACTACCCTGATCCTACCAAACACTGGGGAGGAAGTAGAGCAATAGGAGGTGTCATCCATGCTAGTAGGGATGTGAAAGGAATGGTGCAGCCACTTTGGAAGATACTTTGGAAATTTCTACAAAGAAGAAAATAGTTTTATAATGATTCTTCCTAAGTACTTAGTTGAATTTGTAACTTAAGTCTCTACAAAAATTATCCATCAACAGGTGTTTTAGCTTGTGCATTGCTGTGACAAACACACCCAACAAGAACAACTTAGAGGAAGGAATGTTTATTTTGGGGCTTATGATTTCAGATTTCTCAGTCCTTAGAGGGCAGACTTGATTGCTGTCACTGGGATCAGAGTGAGTCAGCACATCACAGGGGAAAGGATCAGTGGAGCAAAGCCACCCAACTCATGGCAGAGTCAAGAAGCAGAATGATAAGAGGTAGAGCTTGCATGAAGAATAACTAGTCCAGAGCACGTCTCTTATGACCTAAGTCTTCCAGCCACACCCCACCTACTTCCAGTTAAAGCTCAGAAGTCCATTCAAACCAGGATGGACTGCTTACATTATTACTCCCATAATTTGATCACTTTACCCCTGAATATCCCATAATTAAAAGGAGCTCTTGGGAGACACCTTGCATCCAAACAATAACTGTAAATGGATAGATATATTCTGGAACATACACACAAGGGAATGTTATTCAGAAAAGAATAATATAATAAAAGAAATGAACTTCTAAGCCACAAAATCAAAAGAAAACAAACAAGTATAAACAAACACCATAAGTGGATTGGGCAAAGTTAATTAACACAGCCAGTCTGATAATACTTTTACTTAATGCTTCCAACTATATGGAAAAGATAGATGATGACAATAAAACATATCAGATTATCATGGGTTTGGATGTGAGGGATGAAGTAAATAGGTTGAAGAAGACTTTTATGGAGTAAAACTATACCATATGACCCTACAATGGTAGATATGTGTTATCATGCATTTATCAAGACCCAAGGAAGTTGAAAAAACAAAGAATAAATTTAGTATACATTAAGAACATTAGTTAACAATGGTTAACTTCTTAAATGTAATAAATATACCATGTTAATGCAATATATTAATAATGAGAGAAACTTTGGGGATAGTACCAGGGATCTGTCATCTGTAAGAAAATGGTCAACTGACATGAGATGGTTATTTTTTAAAATGTTTCTAAAAAGTCATAATTAGAGTAACACATTGATTTAAACAGCAGGAATAACAAGGCTTACCTTTGCCATAAACCCTTTTCTGACATTAGTTTCCCTTATGTGTGGCCCAGAGTTTTGGCAGCTGAGTGCTTTCTTTCATAGTCTTGGTATATCAGTGTCTTCGATCTGTGTAGTTTCACATGGTGCTTACTTTCCTTTACATTTGGATGTATTTGTAACTACTAGTTAGTAGTTACAACTACACATATCTTCTATAACCACAGTGATGTCAACTATTGCCACATTAGTTCCTTGATTAGTTAGCTTTTGTTTTGCTTTTGGTACTGGAGATTGAACCCAGGGGCACTTTACCAATAAGCCACATCCACAGCAATTTGAGGTAGTAAGTTACCCAGGCTGTACTTGAACTTATGACCCTCCTGCTTCAGCCTCCTAGTTTCTGGGATTATAGGCTTGTATCACTATGCCTGGTCAGTTAGCTATCTCTTTACTAAGGAATTCTTTCAGGTTTGGCTCCTCCTTCCTCTTGTATTTATCTTGAGAAGTTGACATTTTCTTTATAGCAGGAAGAAATGTACATCAGGGAAAGGTCATCTGATGTACTGGTTAGGAGATCAAGCTCTGGAACCAGAACATCTGTTGAATCTTCTCTTCTTTATGACATCAATTATGTAACTTTGGACAAAATTGTCCTCCAAGTGTCTGTGTGTGCCGTCTGAGGATAATGAATCAGTGGTGGAAAAGCAATTTCATCAGATATTAAGACCTTCCTTAAAACATATCCTGCTCCTTCTTTAGTACATATGCAGTATGTAAAATTTCCTCCAATAAAGGAAATACAAGCTGCAACGCCAAGAGCACAGTGGACCTTCTTGGGTTAGGCACACATTTAGGTAAAATGTGCTTCCTCTTTAATTTTTAAATTCTAATGTTTGATATTTATCATGCAGGTTTCCTGAAGATCTTATTTTTCCTTCCAAGTGAAATTTATTGATACCAGTTTGTGCATTTCCTTTCAAGAAGTATTAATTAGTATTCTACTTTTAAAAATTCATATGTTTCTTTGTTTTATGTCCAGGAATTATAAAATATCAAGATCTATTTAAAACTCTCACATAACAAATAAAAATAAGAACCAATTATAAAAATAATCATCCTTAATTGCTACTATTTTCTGATACCACATGAAAGCCCCTTATTTCTATCACTTAAAAAAATATCATTATGGCAAAAATGGTAAATTGAACATTTTATCATTCTATAAAAAATCCTGTTAAAATGTTTCTTTTATTATTCATTACTAATTTCATAATATCAAGAGACAATCTGGCTTTTTATACACAGGAAGAAGAAATTTATAGACAATTGCAATCAAATGTATTAGAGTATTCACTAAAATGAGAAATCATATGAAATATGCCAACACATACACAAAGTTAAATATGAAAAAACACAACATCATGAGATAATGAATTCTGAACAATATTAATTATCCATGCTTCTTATATAATATAAAACCTGTGTATACATTGTAATAAATTCTTCCATAAATTATATTTGCATAGCTTTCAGTTTTGTTTATACAAATAATGTTAAAATATTTATTTGTCAATAAAGAATGATTAAAAACAATTATAAACACCATGAGACACTGGGGCTGGAGCAGTGGCTGAGAGTTGCAGTGCTTGCCTGGCAAACCCCAGCACCACATGCACAGCCAGGTAGGTGTTGGAGCAGCTAGGGCCACATGTGAAACTAATGAAGTTGATTCTTTCTCTTTACAAAGAAAATCATGAGACACATAAATCAGTGTTTAAAAAGTAAATTATTATAAATCACATCTTTTTGAATTATTAAGAAACATTTTGTTAATAATGGTCTATTTGAAAAATTACACAGTTAATAATGTTAGGCTATAAAGAAGCATTTCAATACATATATATTTATTGACAAATAAATATTTTAACATCATTTGTATGAATAAAACTGAAAACTATGCAAATATAATTTATGGAAGAATATATATATAAATATATATATATATATATTTGTTGAATTTTCCATATGGAATTTTGACCAATTTAGACACAGTTAATAATGTTGAGGTATGGAATGTATGTTTCAAATTAAATGAAGAAGCTTTTAAATGTGTACATATACTGTTAAATTGCACTGTTATGCACATTTGAATTTGACCTATGTAGGCTTTTCATTCTAAATGCTAGTATCTTCTAAGAAAAGCTATTCACATTATATATAAAGTGTTTATTACTTTCTACATGGCATGTAGCCCTCACATAGTCATAAAGGAAATACAGACTTTAAAGAACCAACTCTATGTTAGCATTCAAAATCCACTCACATTAAACCAACAGGACAAAGAAAATCACACACACACACACACACACACACACACACACATACACAAACACAAACACATTTTTTTATCCTGTAATCAACTTTGTGCTCCTGTTGAGGTCTTCACCCTACTGGATAACATCAGAATAAAAACTAAATTGAGCAATTCAATAAACACAGCTCAATTCAGCAATTACAATATTCTGTGTAAACTTCCATGCTTCAATATTGTGGCTTCAAAGTTCTCCCTGTTTACCTGCTTTCAAATATCTTGATGTACAGGGTAGTTGGACTTGCAGGACCCTGTGATGGTAGTGAAAACATAACTTCTTACATTATATACATATTAGATGCTAGTATTGCCCTTGAACTGTCTTCTCTCTGCAGACATTGTCTTTTTCAATCCAGGATGTTTCCTGGGGCTTGGTAGAAGGCATATATCTAGAGTCAAAGTGAATGGTTGGTTGTTTTACATCTATTATTTTTCAACTGGTTCAGGTCCGATGATTTTCCCTGAGATTCTACCTCAGCATTTATGGCTTCCTGCAGCTTGGATATAATTCACAGTGTCTTCCATCTGGTAGATCTGCCCTGAATCATGGGATCACTGATCAGTCACTGGGGAATGGAATCACTGGGGACCCCTGACCAGATCCCCAGTGATGTTGAGTCAGCTTCCTCATGAACTCCATGAGAGCACAAGGGATTTCAGAATTCCAGTCACACACCCAGGAACCCAGTTCTTAGCTTGACATTAACCCTAAATATGCTCTTCTATTCTGTTTATTCCAGTACTATGGTGATGTGTATTTCCTAGAATCTCATACTTTGTCTTTAAAATTATCTTCAATTTTTAACTGTTTCTCCCTAGGATGCATGCAAAAGTAAAAGCTTGCAATATGTGGTTTTCAATGTTATTATCCAATTTCTTTCTTCCTATGATAATCCATAATAGATTGGACCAGAAAGAGCAGGTGATTCACACACTCTGTGAAAAAAAGTTTGCTGAAATATGTTGCCTATTTCCAAAACTTGGGCCATTTTAAGGAAGGAAATGTTGGTTATACCACAACCAATAGAACATTAAACCACAGAGATAGTTAAAGGTAACCTGTCAAGTTGTTGTTTAGAAATAGCACCATGCCTTGTTTTTAGATTCCATTTCTATTTTCTGTTTTCTCACATTAACAGAAAAGATACTTTAATGCTACACATTAAGTTTTAAGATTAAGACCACCACACTTAGCTATCATTTTTTTTTTTACTATCATTTAATGATGGGAGAAGGGGAGGAGGAGAGATTGCCAATGGTTATAGAAGGAGTCAATTTCAGATTTCTATGGCACAATAGGGTGAATATACTTAGCAATACTGCATTGTGTATCTCAAAATAGTAGAGAGGAATTTGAGCATACTCATCATATGGAATAAGAAATATTTAAAGTGACAGTTATACTAATTACTTTGAATTGATAATTATCCAATATAAAAAAGAATCAAAACATCACACATAAACATGTACAAATACTCTGTGACAAACAAAAACTTAAAAATTTCAAAATTCAAGATATCTTTTTCTTTCCCGGGAAATCCAGAACTTAAAACTACTATGTCAATATAAATGATTATATTTGGTAACCAAAATAGAAAAGTCTTATTTCATATCTACTACACCAGTCTCATTGAAACGTCCTGTGTAACTAGTCCTCAGCATGGTGGTTGGATGTCTCAGAGTGTCAAGAAAGAAACAATATCCAAAACAATGCAAAAAGAAATAATATTGATGTATTTTTAAAAAACATAATTTAGTTAGTTTCAGTGTGTTTTTTTCTAATAAATTACTTGTGTCCTGGTTTTCATTTACATTTCAAACTCTATACTGACATATAGAGTTTGGATTATAGAACAATTAAGCCATTTGTCATTATTAAAATCATGTACTTTGAATTTTACAATTACATTTTATTTTTGCATATAATGGTTCAGAATAAAATCAAACTAAACAAATGAATTCACATACTGAACATTTTCTCATAATTAACTGAAAATATTGCTATGCATAATATAAGTAGTCTTCAAGCAGAACTAAAATTAAAGGATTTCTGAATTTATCATTTTCCTGCTCTACTATAAATATCTACTGCTATTTAATTCTTTTTGATTGATTCTCTGTAATGTAGCTTCCATTTAACATTTTTTGGCTCATTTTGTGCAAAGCTTTTTGTTTAGGTAAAAAAGGCTATTTTCAGTTTCTAGAGAGAAGCTGTAAAGAAAATAGATTCATGTTTAAAAACCTATACTAAATAGCATTATATTTCATGTGGTATAATCACAGGCAGAGATTATCTTTCCATGAATAGAAAAATGATTTTTATTTATTTTAAATTGCTAATTGAGTTAATCAGTCAATACATTTTCACAAACATGAAATATCACATACAGATACAACACACAAAAATACACACACAGGTTTAAAACTTTATTTTTCTAATTCATATTTTTTGAAATACCTAAAACATTTTACCTTTTAATATATTTGTCTCCATAGTTTTCCCTTTCGTTTATATTTATAAAGCATTTGAATACATAATTTTTCACTGATTTTATCCAGAAAACCTGAAAAGTGCTTAAAATGATATTTTTGTGCACATAGTCTAAAAATTTTAATAAAACAAGTATATTTAAATAGAAATAATTCAATATAAAGCAATACAATATATAAAAAGTGTAAAATATATTATAAAAAACTCTTAGACAAGAAACCAAGGTCTGAGAACTAATCTGTCCATTCATAACATTTTTAATATTTTACATCTATCTACAATTGTAAAAGCAGTGGTTGTTATTTTAAATTTTATTTTCAAGCTTTGGAGGATATAATGTTGCTGATGTAGGAAGGGCATCTTCTATCACTTTCTAAAATTCTATGTGTTTCTAAATTAATAAAATGGCAACAAAGACAACTCAAAATCAAAAGAAGGAAAAACAATAGCAAAAATCTCAAATGTAAAATACAGAAAAATTAAGGCCTTCTGAATCTGAGAAAAACAATGAATAACGATAAATTTCTTAGAAAAACCAAACATAAAGCAAAAAGTATAGATTTACAAATATTTATTTTAAAGTGTTAAAAGTATATTCAGAAGAATATGTTTAGGAGTAGCTAAAATGTTTCTTATTTCAGTGTTTCTCAAAGCAAGAACAGAATATGTAACCAAAGAACTTTGTTAATGATGATTTTCTTCCCATTCCAGAGCACTGAATGTGAATATTTTAGAATGGGACTTTTAAATTATCTTAAACAAGCACCAATGATTATAATGCATATTAAGCTTTGCGATTCATATGGCCTATGCCATCTGAAGTGATTAAAGAAATGATTATTTACCCAGTGTCCATTTGATCTATATCAGCCACTAACCTTGGGATATATGAGTGGGGAAAACAGAAGGGAAAAAAAAAAGACCTCATGAAGCTTACATTCTAGAGGGAAAGGATTTTATGCAGAAGTAGAATTGTGTGATCAGCACAACAGAGTCAAGTTAGAAGGACAAGATGGACAAAAGCAGCAGCTAATGTGTAGTTATCAACATAGTGAGCAAAAAGGAATGATAAAAAGAGAGCAAGAGGAAAGAAAAATAGAACAATGGTATAAAATCCAGAAGAGGAAATAATAAGGAAGAAAAGGGAGTGTCAGGATGTGGTAGTCAATGTTTCCCCAAACTATACCTAAATCAGTGTGGAGGTAGATTGAGAATAGCTCATTGCTGAGAGCATGGTGATTCAGGTGAGGCATGATGCACTTTCCTTAAGCAAAAGCAGGTCCATGCCTTCTTCAAGAGGAAACAGTAGGGAATGTGCGTGCTTTGAAACTTGGAAGGTGGCATGGTTAAAAAGAATGAATAAGTAAAATAATTTTCAAAACACAAGGTTTGTGTTGATCCTACTTCTTTTTCAAGCAATTGTTGCTGGTTTAATATCCACACCTTTGAACCATTTTGATTTAACTTTGTGCAGGGTGAAAGATAAGGATCCAATTTCAGTTGTCTACATATGGCTGTCCAATTTATCCAACACCATTTGTTGAACAGGCTATCATTCTTCCACACTATGCTTTTGCCCCCTTTAACAAATATCATATAGTTAAAGGTATGAGGGTTCATCTCAGATCCTCTAATCTATTCCATTGGTCTTCCATTCTGTTTTGGTACCAATACCATGCTATTTTTGTTACTACAGCCCTATCATATAATTTCAGGTCAGGAATTGAGATACCACCTGCTTCCTCCTTCTTGCTGAGTAATGTTTTGGCTATTCTGGTTCTTCTGTTATTCCATATGAATTTTGAGTATTGCTTTTTCTATATCTGTGAAAAATGATATTGGTATCTTGATGGGGATTGCATTAAATCTGTATAGGGCCTTGAGTAGAATGGCCATTTTGATGATATTGACTCTACCTAACCATGAACATGAAATGTTTTTCCATCTAATCAGATCTTCTGCAATTTCTTTTCTTTAAAACTTTGATAGTTTTCATTGTATAGGTCTTTAGTATCCTTTGTAAGTTTTATGCCCAAGTATTTTATTTTTTGGAGGAGATGGTGAATGAGACAGATTTCCTGATTTCTTCTTCAGTGGACTTCTTGCTGGAGTATAGGAAAGCTAATGATTTATTGGTGTTGATGTTATAGCCAGCCAATTTGCTGAAATTGTATATAAGCTCCTTCCTTAACAGGACTCCCATGGCGCAAGCAGTAAAATTAAGAATAAATGCATGGAATGCAATTAAACTAAAAAGCTTTGCACAGCTAAAGATTTAGTCAAGAGCTTCAAGAGAGAACCTACAGAATGGGAGAAACATTTTGCCTGCTACACCTTGGACAGAGGGTTAATATCCAGAATATACAAAGAACTCCAAAAACTAAAAACCAAAATCTCAAATAATCCAATCAATAAATAGTTTATGGCACTAAAAAGAAACTTCTCAATGGAAGAAGTCCAAAAAGCCCATAAACATATGAGAAAATGCTCTACATCACTAACAATAAGAGAAAGGCAAATCAAAACTTCACTGAGATTCCACCTTGCTCTGGTCAGAGTGGCAAAAATGAAGAATAGGAACAATGGCAGATGCTGGAGGGGCTGTGGGAAAAGAGGAGCACTGTTACATTGCTGGTGGGACTGCAAACTGTTACAGCCACTCTGGTAAGCAATATGGAGACTCCTCAAAAAATTAGGGCTGGAACCGCCTTTTGACCCAGCTATCCCACTCCTGGGTATCTTCCCAAAAGAGCTAGTATCGGCATATTATCAAGATAGAACTTCTTGAGTGTTTATAGCAGCTCAATCTACTATAGCTAAATTATGGAACCAACTAGGATGCCCCTCACTTGATGAGTGCATTCAAAAACTTTGGTACATATATACAATGAAATACTACTCAGATATCAGAGAAAATGATATTATCACATTTGCTGCCAAATGGATGGAGATGGAAAAAAATTACGTTAAGTGAAGTATCCCAATCTCAAAGACTGAAAAGGCCGAATGTTTTCTCTCATTTGTGAAAGCTAGAATACAAGTAGAAACAGTATGATAGATAAATAACTGCAATTACCTCAACATGTATGAATTTTTACATGATCCTAGGTAACCTTACCTAGGATGCTGGAGAATGCAGGAAGCAAGGCAGGGAAGGGGGAAGGGAAAAGGAAAGATATCAAGGAGAATGGAGGGAGGTAGTATGGGGGAATCTAATCAGTGGGGAATCTTCGACTTTCATAGAAGTCCAATTAACTTGGGGTTCAAGTAGGGAGATACATGGAACCATGGGGAACCCAAGGGGGGAAGCCATAGAATGGCACCAGTCTTGGCTTGTTCTGTCATTATATTTTTGTTCTTGATTGTGTGATGATGAAATCCTTCCTAACTGTAAGACCATGTTTAACCAAAAGAAACAACAACAACAACAAAAAACAAAACCAGGTTTGTAAATTTGTCTTATATTCACAAGATTTTTACGTAAAAGAGGGTTGAAATTTCATGCTGAATCTAGGCAGCCCATTTCATCTATACTGTGATTACTATTAGTATAACAGTGAAAAGGTCGGAGATAAAAGTGTGATTTGGCTTTTAGCAGTATTTATGGGAATAATGGAGAATACAAAAAGCAACAGAACAATGTCTATTCAAAACTTTCATATCTTAATTGATGTCCTTTAGTCTAACTATATTTTCTTTAAAAATGATAAATATGTGAGGAGACGGAGGTGTTTATTCTGATTTAAATATTGCACAATGTATTCATGTATCAAAATATGAATTTTAAAGTCATCTCAACAACCTGCTGAATAAAATATATTCTTCTAAAAAAAGACAATTTAATATTAGAACTCAAACTAACATTGGATATATGCTTACTTCTCAATGAAATTATTTTATGAACAGTGTAAACTATAGCATGCAACAGTTTAAAATGAAATCAGAAGACTTCTGTCTCATTCTGAAGAATGCTAAGCTCATCCTCTCCTCAAGGCCTGTCCTGCATAAAGCACATCTTCAAAATCCTTAGAGGACTGCCAGTATTCTCCTTGTCTTCCAAGACAACTCAAGTATCCCCTTCTCAAAAAGTCTTGCAGTGCTCATCTTTTCTAAGTTATATGTATTCCAGTCATTCTCTTAATATCACCTTGCTTTATTTCACTCATTTACATTTTATTATTGTGTTCATTTTACATTCAACCACTACCAATATAGAATGCAAATGTTTTAATGTAGAATGATTTTCCAATGTATCTTATTAGATACTAAATAAAAATCCTGTTTAATAAAGAAATACTTTTCTCCAGTTAAAAGTAGCATGGAATGTAAAGAAAAAAATCAAAATATTTGTTATATGACTGTGGAGAAGAAGACATTGATTTTTGGAATGTAAAATAAAAATGGCATAGGAAGGAAAAGGAGAGATCTTTATCTA
Source organism: Aplodontia rufa (assembly GCA_004027875.1). Classification (NCBI taxonomy): domain Eukaryota; kingdom Metazoa; phylum Chordata; class Mammalia; order Rodentia; family Aplodontiidae; genus Aplodontia; species Aplodontia rufa. The sequence continues at coordinate 22,897 of PVKS010017594.1, forward strand.
TAAACATTCATGTACAGGGTTTTTCTTTCTTTTTTTGTAGACTTAAGTTTCCAAATCATTTAGTAAACAACTGCTGGATAGTAAGAGTACATGTAATTTTATAAGACACTGTCAGATTGTCTTCCAGAATGACTGTACAATTCTGCATTTTCACCTACAAAGAATAAGAGTTCATCAGCATTGTGTCACATTCTCACAATTGATGCTACAATTGATATACACATGCACTTGCCCTTTCTAATAAGTAAGTTCTCCTTTTTTTAAATGTGCCATTCTCTAATGACTTATGATATGTAACAGATTTTCATACACAACTATTTTAAAATGTAATTTAAAGGAATTTGATGTGACTAGGTTAGGGATTCTCCTGCTCTACACATAACCTTCTTGTTCATCAGATGATGACTTGATGATCTCATTATTCCAAACTGATAAAACAAAAGCTGTATTTCTCAATCCATCTTTCCCACTCCATCCATACAGATTGAATCTTTTTTAAACTTGTATTGCATATTTTATATGCAATGAAGTTAGGAATAATTTTTTAAGAGGGAGAGGATCAGTTTTTTATTTTTCTCTAGTTTTTGTTTTCCCAACACTTAGTTGTGTAGGTAGTTTTAGGTTTGAACTCAGGTTCTCAAATATGCCAGGCAAGTGCTCTACCACTGACCCTCCCTCCACTCCAGCTCCAGTTAGGAATAATTTTTAATGATGTGAGCTTGATAAGTAGATATTTTCAAATTCTTAGTCTAGTTTCTACTAAGAAGAAATGTCTGCAAAGTGTGAATAAAATAATACATGTATGTACTTTAAAACAGTTCCTTCTTTTAAAATTTATTTATTGAAGTATAATTGACAAATAAAATACTGTATTATTTAAGGAATACAGTGGGATGCTTTGATATATATTTTAACATGGAGAACATTCTTATTGGATGGAAACTTTTACACTCAACACAGTTATTATGAAAATCATTTTAACCTCACTAACTTCAATAACATCATCCTAATTATATTACACTTTATGAACTTTAACTTGGCAAACAGCTACCTATCACATCCCAACTCTGCATCTTATAGTTTGAAACTGAATTCAATGTTATTAATAATATATGTCTGATGTTTTCTGACTCTGTGCATTGTTTACATGAAACAGAATTCTGACACATGACAGTGGTGAGCGGTTTGAGGAGCCTTGATAGCCTCTGTGTCACTCCTCTAACATCTGTGTGCTAGTAGGATGGTTCACCTCCTTACATCCATTTCAAGGACTCACCTGTCCCTCACAAAACCACAGACTGCTCCGAACTATTACATTTGCTTTTGGTGTTAAAGACATTCATCACTTCCTAGGAATCCTCATCAGTCTTTATCATTTTCAGATATTTGAAACTTACATTCCACTGATGGAGTCTTACACCTATTTCTGTAAGAGTAAATTTGTGGTTGTTTTATACTGTGTAACCTAACTCATCTTACAAATTCCATTTAGAAGAATGCTATATAGTTTATTCAAGTGTTATTTAGAAGCATTTCTTTAATTTCCATGTAAAATATTTTTTAGGTTCATTACTTCATTTGGAATCTTCTTTCATTCTCTTATTGTCTAGAAAGATATCTTCTATGATTTTTATTCTTTAAAATTTGCTATATTTTATGACTGAAAACATCAAATGCCTTTGTGAATGTTTTGTACCAGCTTAATAAGTATTCTGTTGCTATTAGATGGAGTATGATTATCATGTCAATTACATGAAATTGATTGATATTAATATTCAATCCAATCACATCCTTATTGATTTTTATTTCCTTGGGCTAACAATTCCTGAAAGAAGTTATTGAAGTTTCCAACTATAATAATAGTATTATGTATTTCTTCTTAAGTTTTGGTCCACTTTGCCTCTCATATTTTAATGCTGTGCTATTAGCTGCATGCATATTAAGGGGTTTTATGACATCTTGGCACTGTGACCAGTAGAATTATCATTAGGGAATTATGAAGCTTGTGATTCCCCTCATTCCATTTGTTCCCCTTGTTCGAATATGATATTATTTCATTGATCTGAAGACACTTGTCTGAAATTAATGCAATTGCTCTAGCTCATTTGTGGTTGGTGGTAACCTGGTATACATTCTCTTAACCCTTAGCTAGCTGTCTACAGTTAAAGTAATTTTTCTGTACACAACATATAATTGTCATGTTATTCATCATTCTGAAACTATTTGTCCTTTAATTGTTATATTTACATAATTTCCATTTGAAGTGATTGATGTAGTTTGATTAGTATCACTCATATGTACAACAGTTTTCCATTCATTATCCTTTGTTTCTGTTTTATTTATAGGTTTCCCTTTCCACTTTCCCTGCTTTTAAATGAACACTTATTATTATATTTTATTTTTTCTCAGCATATACATTATAGTTTTTTAGTTGCCTAAGGTTTGCATGAAGTTTAAATTAATTTATGTCTATCTTCACATAATACTACATTAATTTATGAGTAATGCAGTTACCTTATAAAAAACAGTATTCCCAATTCCTTCACACTATCCATAATGGCATTATTGGCATTTACTTAAATTATTTACATACAAAAATTATTTATAAACTAAGTTGTCTGGTATAATGCAATGCTATTATTCACAAATATAACTATTAAATCAATTAAAGTTAAGAAAAATAAATGAATAAATTTTATTTATTCCTTCTCAAATATTTCTCCCTCCCCCTCTCATGCTCCAAATATCTAAAATGTATAATTTCCTTTAGTCTAAATAAAATAATTTCAATTTTTACATGGCATAAATGTACATGATAAATTTCCATACATTTTCCTTCTCTGAGTAAATCTATTTTTTATTTATTCATGCAGGGTAATTTCACTATACAAAGTTTTCTGTTGCTGTTAATTTTTTCTTTCAGTGTTTTAAATATTATACCACACTAGCTTATTGCTTGCATGAATTCTTATGAGAAGACCACTACAACTTTTATCCTTGCTTTTCTTTAGCTAATATTCCCTATTCATTATTTCTTTCAAAATCTTATTTTTGTTTTTGATTTTCTACTATTCTACTATGTTTATTCTTTTCTTCATTTTTCTTACAATAAGTTCTTAAGTTTTCTGAATCCGTTTTTTTTCTGTGATTAATTTTCGAAAATTCTCAGGCATTATTTCTATATTTTTTGTTTATTTTTCCTTTGGCACATATTTGTTTCTCTGGTACCCCATTGCATACATACCACATCTTTTTTTTTTTTTTTTGTAAGAAACAGGGGTCAGTGAGAGGAGAGAGAGAGAAAGTGATAAGCAAATTTTATTTAGTTTTTCATGTGACTTTCATGCCTCAGACACTTGATTGTGTACCTGGTGCTGGGGTTTGAACCCATGTACTCAACGCATGCCAGGCAAGTGCTGTAACCTCAGAGCCACCGCTCCAGCCCCATAACACAACTTTTGAAGCTATATCACAGTTCTTGGTAGTTGGATACTCTGTTCTGGAATTTTTCTTATATTTTCTCTTTGCAATATATGTTATTTGGGAAGTTCTGGTTGGTATACTTTCAAGCTAATTAATTCTTGGTCAATTATTTCCAGCTTGCTGATGAGCCCATCAAAAGAATTTCATTTCTATTTCTCCCCTATCATTCATTCTTTGTGTTTTTTCTTAGATTGTCCACCTCTTTGCATAAATTACCCACTGCTTCTCATATATTGTCTACATTTTTTCCACTAGAGCCCATACCGTATTAACAACAGGTATTTAAGTTCCATGCCTATTAGTTCCAAATCTATAACATTTTGGAGACTGATTTCCTCATCTCTTCACACTGTTTCTCTTGCAGATTTTTTTTTAGGATGCTTTTGCATTATCTATGGTAAGTCAGTTATAACATTAGATAATGGGAAAGTAAACGGGGCTTTAGTGTGAAATTTCTGATTACTTTATGAGGAGTTTCTGTTATGCTTAATTTTACTGGAGCTGCAGGAGTGAGAGGAATCTAATCCCTTTGGTATCTTTGCTTTTGCCTCTACTATTGTCTTTGGTTTCCTTAAGAATTCCTATTAGATATATACCATCGAGTTTTACTCAGCAATTAGAAACAATGATATTGCAGCCTTTGAAGGTAAATGGATGGCTATGGAAGAAAGTATGCTGAGTGAAATCAGCATAACCCAGAGAACCAAGGGTCAAATATTTTCACTCATCTGTGGAGGCTGGAGCTACACCCTAGCCATTGAGAAAGGAGGTCTAGTATCATGTTTTAAATCCAGGTAAGGTATAATGTCATACAACCTAATAAATTTTTAGAGATGTTTTGGGAAGGGCGAGAGGAATAAGGGTGGGTAATTGGGGGGGTAGCTCTTGGGGGTAAGTCTGATTTTCAGAATCTATATATTTATTATATTATTTTCTTAGAAGCTTGTGTGATTGTTCAACAAATAAATTTCTGAATAAATAAAAAGTAATTCCTATTAGATTGAGTCTTTCTTGCAGCTCTGTCTTGTAGCTTAATGTTACTAAACTGGAGTCTGACTGGTAAGATGATAAGATGTTTTGTAAGTGAAGAATTACATACTTTTTTAATGTAATGTTTATCTTTTGGTGGACCTGTGCACCTCAACTATAACCTGAAGCATTGGTTTTTGGTTCTCCAATCATTCAGATCTCCTTATGTGAGACATAAAGATTGGAGGGTTCTGGGGTCAAGGAAATGCCTTCTACCAAGTGGAATAAGAACATGATAAGAGCCTTTTCCCTGGAAAGGGGGCCTTCCTTTTGACATACTTCACAATGATTGCTTTTCCTTTTCCATTGCAAACACTACAAAAAGCTCTTTTTATGATTTTCACTAAAGAGTGGTTGGAGTTCATGGAAGTTAAACCTACAAAAGAATGGAATTACTACCACTCTTATGCCCTGTAGTTTTACTCTCAAGTTAGTATACATTTAGCCTCTAGTAATTTATCAACAATATTATTTAGGGGTACCTACTAGTTAATGGCTGCAGCAGCTTCTGCTTCAGGTTACCTGATCTTAACTATTACTCTGTGGATTTGATTGTCACTTGTGTTTTTGTTTTGGTGGTCTACACTGAAATATCAAATCTCTGCAGGAAAAGACATTGATCTTCTATTTATGCATCTTTTTCTTCTAGTTGTTGATTTTGAAAGAATAGTACGGATAACTTCCAAGCTCTTTATATGTTCAAAGTGTACATATAACTGACTTTAGGAAGTCCTAAATTTCCTTTTGTAAACAGCATTTAAATAATACTTGCAAGTATTTAAAAATAACTTTTTGTTCATGAGCATATAATTCAGGTTCCATCATATGATAGGTAATGGGATAATTATTTAATTTTTATAACACTTGAGATTAATTGATTTGCACATTTATTTAAATTATCTTCCCTTTTAAAAATAGTTTCCATGATTTATTTTTTTCTTATAAATATTTTCAGAAAGAGTTTATCCATTTTTAATAATCATGAAAAAGTAGAAGTGGCATCCTGAGCAATTTTATCACTTAGAATGTAAACCAGCTCTATTACACAAAACTGCTTCTAGCAAGAATTGCACTAGTTTCTCTTGTTCAGATATTTTGCAAATAAAATGAATCAATTGAGGAAGCATGTTTGGATAACATCTGCTTTCTTCAACTTGCATAGTCTGAAACAAAGGGTGTGCTAGACTCTTTCCCATTAATTGTTTCCATTGTGTGTGAATTACCCTGAATATCCCATATACTTTATTCTACAGTTTCTCATTAAAACCAAAGCAGCTAAAGTTTGTGGACCATCATTTTCTATGCTACATTTAATATGCAAACTAATTTTGAAAGGCAAGAGGCACCTGCACCACAGATTTCAAAGGAATTTGCATAATAAATATAGTACAGACTCAAAGCTTGCCTTGTAGAGGACAATGACAGATGTGTAAGCAGTTTTGTGTGATAGTCCTGCATAACAAAATTTGCTCTAGAGTTGAATTTCAGGGTCAGGGTAGGACAAGCAATCTATTATAGGATAAACATTTCATGTAAGCAAACATTCTATGTTAAAATATCCAAGATTTATTCTCCGTATAAACTGTAATGGGGAGGAAGGTTCTTCACTTTTATCTAGAAATCTTATATTCTCCCCTTGAATATTTGACTGGCTCATATTTGAAGATGAGAGCCTTTTGTACTTACCAAGGGAGAGGGTACTAAATTCTGATCTTGTCCTTTTATTCCATTTAGTTTACTTTTTGTATTTTTTGTTAATTATTCTTTCTGGAAATTGTATCAAATACTTCTTATATATGCCATTATGATAGTCATAAATATTAATAAACAAATGAAAAATTTTGCTCAACAGGAAAATATATCCACTGACTTTTTTCATAAAGTATGTTAATGCAAAAAAAAAATCTAATTGGCAAAGAAAAAAAGAAAGTTTACATTTTAGGATAGCTCAGAGAAAAAAAAAACTAAATTCCTTCAAAATTAACTTCCAAAGTGATTGATTTGTGTTTCCAAGATTTATTAACCTCATTGTTAAAAGCATTGAACACCTGGAATAAAACATAAACAATGTTCTACATCTATCTAATGGTAGCTCCAGGTAAATTGTAAGTTACAACCCAGAGGAATTGTGAAGAAAACATTTGCTCTTCTAGAATAATGCTTACGCATATTGGAATTTAGTGGTGTCTAACAAGTGGAATCTTCATCAAAACCAGAAGATCCCTATCCAGACGTACAGTGATTTGCTCAATCTCTGCATTTCCACTCCTAGAAGCCCACAAAGAATCTTCAATAGATTTTTTGATGAGTCTTGGAAAAAATGGGTATGTAAAAGGAAAGAGATTTTGCTGGGTAAAAAGGCAATATTGCATAATCTAAATGAGAAATGCTAATCAATTAAGTTGAAATTGGGAGTACAGTGTATCAGTTAGAATTGATGATAATTATTGATATTTATGTACTCAGAAAATATAACATCTTAAACAAGATAAAAGTTTATTCTCTTTTGATATCAATGATCTTAAATAGGTGACAACATTATACAAACTCCTCAGAGGTCTTGATTTCTTCACTTTACCTGTCTTCAGCCTTTAGGGTTCAGAAAACACAACAAGGCCAATTTACATCCTTATAAATAGGATATAGTTGGAAACAACGTAATGGGGATTCAGTTTCTGGTCCAGCTCTCTCCTAAACATCATTTGTGGAAACTGACACATGATTTTCCACTTAAATTTCACATTTGCATGAAATATGGTCTCAGAATGACAGCATCAGGGCTTTAGTCTTTAGAAACAAATGCTTGATATCTTATGTCAATGAGCACTGTCTTACAACATAATCTCGTCTACAAAGAAATCCTGTGCTAAAATATTTTTAAAAAATATCTTTGAATACCATCAAAACTACTTCTCCAGAAAGTATCCAACCAACATGTTTCTGCTTCAATAAATCTTTAGAAAAAAAAAAAAAAACACTGTCTTCCATTACTTACATATTTATATCATTTGAACACATGGAAATTTTGCTTTAAATGCATTGGATTGAAGTAATTGATTGAACCTGAAAGGGTATTAAATTGTGAATCTTGGAACTTTAAACAAGTGTCAGGAGACCTGAATATTCTGAGTGTGCCCAGGGCCTACAATCAATTTTAATTTTGCATATGTAAAATATTAAAAATATAAAAATACAACATTGCTATGCATTTCTATTAGAATTGTTTTCATGCATATATATATGTATATGTATATATGTTGATCTGTTTTATTTTATTTCTCATTTAATACCTATAAAACTGTTGTTTGAATTGAAAGGCCCAGTGTAATGATATTCATTATATAGTAATTATAGTTTTCAAAATAAAAACTATTGAAAATAAGAAAATCCAATGCATTAAGTGATAGTGTGATTTTGCAACTGTTATGTATTTCAATTTTTTTAAGATTACATCAGTGCAAAAAATCTAGATATAAAAGTAGAACAAAGTATTTGTCAATATGAGTAGCTCCTAATTGAAACTGAAATTTAATTAAGAGAACAAGAAAATTGCTACCATGTTCTTAAAGAAATACTGGAGGTTTTAAGCATAATCAAATAACATGGAGAGGACAAAATTACAAATTCCTTTATTTAAGTATAAACAGTACATCCTAGGCATGCAAATGGAGATAAATCATTGGACTACACTTGAACAAGAGTGGTTCATGAAATGATATTATTCAGTTCTTTATTTTTCTTTCACTCAAGTACATGTTATAACTGGATCTGGCTCAGTACAAGCTAGATATTTATCTGATTAAACTGAGATATTCCAGTACAGTTAGAAAAGGAAAGTGTCCCTTATTTGTATGAAAGAATGTAGTTGGTAGAAATAAAAATTTGCATGTAATTGAAATTAAGCCAAAATAATTCAGATGTATATCTGAACACCTGCACTAATTTGAGGTCATATAGTCATTATTGGCACCAAGAAAAAAAATCAATAAGTTTGAATAGAGACAGACAATAAATACTATTATATTTCTCAGAGTTTTATGAAAACTTAATGTGTTAGGCAGCAAAGAAAACACCTGTAAAATATTTATCCACATTTTTGTCTTAGAAATTCTAAGTGCTAAGCAAGATAGTCTGAAAAACTTTTCTATTTATCAAAAAATTCTATTTTTGAAAAATAATTATAAAGAATATGTATATGTATTACATGCATGTGAGACAAATATTGAGGATCAGAAAAAAAGGTGTAATAAAATATCAATAGATGAAGAAGAAATAGTTAAATGTAAGAAAAACATACTGAAGAACTAGGTAAAGCCATGTAAATCATTCTGGCTCCATACTAATATTATATCAACTTATGTTCTAAAATTATAAAAATAACTGACTCAATTGAATTTCCTGAAAAAACATTTTTAACATTATGTGATACATTTTATAGGTAGCATTTATTTTTTTTTAAGAGAGAAGGACAGTCAGTGTGAGAGAAAGAGAGACAGAGAGATTCAATTTTTATTGAGTTTTTCACATGGCTTTCGTTGCTCTGACACTTAGCTGTGTACACGGGTGTTGGGGTTTGAACCCAGGTACTCATCCATGCTCCATTTAATTAAGAGCATTTAAATAAGAGAGTGAGTAATATAAGAGAAAAGCTTATGATGTATAATTTCAGAATGAACATATAAAATCTGAAGAAAACAATATAACATGAGAATTTCAGTAATGTACTATTTTTTAAGACAGCGAGAAAAATACAAGGCTTTCTTTTGGCAGCATTTTAATTTCAGATATATTTATTTATTTTCCTTTTCCCAGAAGTATTCAATTTGTTTTAAAAGAATTAACTGTGCCTAATAGTTAAATTAGGATTATTTTAATTTAAACAAGTATACTTGGTGATTTATACAAAGCAGAATACTTTGTGCATAGGTAATTAAGATTTTAATAGGATTTCATGTATGTTTTTTGGTTGTTGAATTTCTAATACACATACACACAGAGACAGATGGACACACATACATTTTTTTTTATTTCCATTGAGAATGATCAACAAAGAACAAAGCAAAGGTAAAGAGAGAAAAAGAGAGAGAGGAAGGAAAAAAAGAAACAGAAAGGAAATAAATGTATGGGGACAAGAATCTTAATATGTAATTCATCATATTAGGTTTAAAATAATATATACATATAGAATATTATGAAATATACTTACCCCAAAGAGGAATTTATGGATTTTGAAGTTGAAGAGATTTTCTAAGGAAGTATTCACCCATGAACACCTACTAACTAATCTATAGTTTCTGTTTTATCAGAACATGTTGCAGGTGGCAATATTAAAAAATATTTTTGTCTAAATCTAAAATTTAAATAATTAGTAGAAAGTTTTGAAAAAATATTGAAATTATTTTTAAAGGCATATATATATATATATATATATATATATATCTCCTATATATATCCAAATCACATCGTAATGAATTTTGTGAAAGAAAATGTAGTATCTTCTCACAGTCATGAAATATATTTTTGAGAGGTTTTTGACATCTTATGGTATTTATGATTATATCTTTGCATATCTTCACAGAGAATTATCACACAAAAGAAATTATACTTTTGTTTTTCATGTAACAGTATCCTAAACATTTTCTATGGCATTGTGTGCAGAAACAAGTTATTCTTTTTCATTGTTAGTGGTTCATTGCATGAATCAAAACCAATTGAGCTAATGTGTCATTTTATTTATATTTGTTATAGTCCTGGGATTTGAATCCGGAATACTCTACCATGGAACTACATGCTCAGCTCTTTTTTATTTTGAGACAGTGTATGCAAAATTGACCAGGCTGGCCTTGAAATTAACTTGCAATCTTCCTGCCTCAGCCTCTCCAGTCAGAATCTCTGGAATTAGCAGTGCATAATCTGCCCCTGCTTTGTATTTGCTTTTTGTTGAATGTGTTCACAAAAGTTTTTCATAGTGTCCAATTGTTATACTTTCATTACTTTTAAGATATGTAAAGAAATCTGTAAGATCTATAAAGAAATAACAATAGCTTTTCTTAATTCCCAGTTTCTATTCACAGTTTGCTCTCCACTTTCACAGATTTTACCATTATTCCTTGTTATTTCTTCTATAATTCCTTTGGATCTTTCCTTCTTTTTGTATTGTTTTTGGTTTTGAACCAGGAATTAAATCCAGGGTTCCTTAACCAACTGAGCCCCATCCCCAGCCATTTTTATATTTTATTTTGAGACAGGGTGTTGCCAAGTTGCACAGGGCCTCATCAAGTTGCTGAGGCTGACTTTGATCCTCCTGTCTCACACTCCAGAGTTGCTGAGATTACAGGTGTGCATCACTGTACCCTGCTCTATATCATTTTCTATTGCTGAGTAATAAACCAGCCAAAATTGTAGTGGCTTAAAATAAGAATGACTTCGTTTATCCATGAGGTGGACATGTGTCTCTTGCAGATTATGCAGGGCATCTGAACTTGACTACAGAGTGGCAATGGGAAAAGAGATAGGTTAAGTCCCAAGGGAAGGGTTCTTTTCACACTTCTGCTTTCATCATATATCTTAATGTCCCATTGGTCTCATCAAACCAGAGTCTCACCCAAGGTCCACCTGGAAGCGACCTATTTAAATCCAGAAAATTTAAATTTAGACAAGTTAATAATTCTTTTAAAACTCCTGTAGTTTATATTGTATTTACAAAGCTCTTCTACACTCAAATATTAGACAAATAAATTTACATGATCTTTCTTTTGTAACATTATTTCTTTGTGTGAATCTTTGCTTCTTATGAAATATACTTTGAAATAATTACAATTATAAACTTTTTATCCAAATGGTTAACCAGTTGTGAGAGTAACATTGCTGAAAAATTTGAAATTCTTCATGAATGATATTCACAATATGTCTAATAGGCTATTGTTAATTTTTTTCATAATTCTGGTTATTTTGTTGTGTAATTTGCCTAATGTATAACAAATATTTTTATTATTTCATTCTGTATTAGTTATATCTAATGTAATATGCAATAAATAGCTTATATTTTACAATAAATATTAGGTACTGATGACTAAACACTGGTAGTAGATATAAATTTTTGTTTTGGACATCTATTAGTTTTATTGCCATCATTGTTTTTTCTCCTTTTTGTTGGGAAGATTTATTTCATATGTCAGAAAATTCTTATAAAATAGTGAGAAACCAATGAAATCTTCATAAGAAGCAAATATGTCTCTGCAGATCCCTATATCTACATGCAGTCTTTGTTTTTACTTTTTTTCCCCTGACAATAGAATACTTGCAGTCCAGTGGAATTGACTTATAAGTGGCATTGATTTGGTAATACTTGTGATATTTCTATCAGATACTGAGAAATCATCAAGGAACAAAAATATATACATTTTCCATGCAAAAGAATGTATTGAGTTGTTAAGGAATATGGTATTTTCACTGAAAGATCTCAAAGCAAAATTAGGATAAACTAGACAATAACATGAAACGAGGCATGGCCTCTTCAGAAACATGTGATAATAGAACCTTTACTATTTATCTAAAAAGAACTTAGCATATCATACATTTTTTAAGAAAAAAATCTAGAACTTTAGTCATACAGTCAGTCATTACTCGTTTGTCTTTTAAAGGGTGCAAAGAAGACAAAGATATATATTTAGCAAAGATTTAGGAAATACACTACTTGAATTTAATTTTTATATTCAGAAATTAAATTCAAAACTTCAAAAATACAGACATCAATTCACAAACAGACAAATGAGAACATTTTGTCCAGATAACAATTTGTTTGCAAATACAAATATAATATTAAGCTCTTTGACATCTAATTAATTTACTTACTATAATTCTTAATATATTTATCCATTTCCTACATTAGTTTGTTTGTGAAACCATCCCCACAATCCATATTCAGTATATTTTCATTACTGCATTTGATATTCCTTAGCTATTTGCAGCAAACCCATATTATCCATACACCTTAAGTTCTAGGAAACAATTAGTCTACTTTCTGTTCCTACAGAATTGCTAATTCTGGAAGTTTCATATAAAAGAATGTGGCATATGGTTATTATGCCACTTTGCCTAATTTATTCAAGGATCTTTTGTTTTATACCATATAGAAATATTTCCAGGGCTGAAGTGGTGGCTCGGAAGATACAATGCTTGCCTGGCATGAGCGAGTACATGGGTTCAAACCCTGGCACCAGGTACACGATTAAGTGTCCGAGCAAGGAAAGTCACATGAAAAAGTAAATGAAATTGATTCTCTCTCTCTCTTTCTCTCTCACTGTCCTTCTCTCTTTAAAAAAAAAAAAAAATGAAAAAGAAATATTTCCTCTGCTTTTTTGACGAGTAATCTTCTACTGTATGTATTACACTGCATTTTGTTTAATCATCAGTTGAAAGATATTTGGTTTAGTTCCACTGTTTGGTTATTATCAATCATGCTGCCATGAATATTCATGTACATATTTGGTTGTGGTACACTTGCATTTCTCTTGGCTAGAAAGCCTGGAATGGAATTACTGTGTCCTGAGGCAACTCTAAGCTTACCACACTGAGGAATTGCCAGACTGTTTTTCAAATTAGATTAACCATCTCACATTTCTACCTGTCTTGCATAGCATTCTTATCAGAACTTACTGTTTTTACAACTATCTTAGTATTTTGAAATTGTATATTATTTTGGTTTTGATTTATCTTTTATAATACTGTGATAAAAAGATTTTCATAGGCCTATTGACCATTTGTGTATCTTCTGTAGATAAACCTTCTATTAAATTCTATATCTATTTTTAAATTACCTTTATTTTTTTTAAAAAGCAGAGTATAGTCAACTATTTACAGTTCAATGTTAATTCAACAGTGGATTGCTGAAAGTAATCCCACAAGAGCTCTTCTTGGCTCTTTCCCTAGTCTTTGTTAAAATTCTAATTACTTCCCACTTCTCTGGTTACAGCCTTTATCATGGATCGATGAGCACCCTCTTAATTGATTTTCATCAATTCCTGTTTTTGACAATGACCAATAGATGTGTAATTCTCACTCTTTGTTCCAAACCAGGTGAAAACTTTCAGACACTGTTGCACAGATCTTCATCCTCAGAGCCTGGCTATTGCTCAGGACAGAGCTTGAACATCACAGTGAAAGTGCAAAAGCTGAGGCAGCCAAGCACAAGGTGCTTCTGTAGTAAACCTCTCCATTAACTCAGAGTTGCTAATGCAGCCAACAGGGTTTTGGTACTTAAACGATGATGCCTATATGTTTCATAAAGTGAGTTGGGAAGTGTTTCTCTTTCTTATATATTTTAGAATAGTTTAAGTTTGATAGTAATTTTTTTTTTAATTTTTGGAAGCATTTAACAAAGAAGTAATTGTAGCTCTTTTTTTTTCTTTGATTTTGCTTTCCATTTTGTGCTGAGGTGAATGAGGTTTTATATTACTAATTAAATAACTTATTATAGGTCTATACTATTTCCTCTTGAATTTGTTTTGGCAAGCTGTATGACTCTAAGAATAAATCCAGTTCCTGATTATCCACCATGTTGGCATGTGTTTACAATAGTCCTTTCTGATCCTTTTTGTTTCTGAAGCATCTGTTCTATCTCTCATTTTTTAATTTTATTTATTAAAGTCTTCATTGTTTTTTCTTAGTGAAACTGAGGGTTTATTGATATTGTCCTTTTTCAAGAATACAAAAACTTTATCAAAATTGTCTGTTGTTTTATATTCTCTATTTAATTATCTTCTTTATTGTTTTATTTATTCTGTTAACTTTAGGTTTACTATCTTGTTTTCTAGTTCCTTGAGGTATAAAATCAGTTTATTTTACATTTTTTTAAATATAGGCATTCATTGCTATAAAGTTCCCTTTTAGTGCTAGCTACGTGTGCTACATTTTGGAATGTCATTTTTTTATCTTTGTCACAAGATGTTTGTTAAATCCATTTAGTTCCTTTCTTTTTTCTTTTTTTCAAGCCAAAGATTGTTCAAGAATGTGTCATTTAATTCTAAGTTTTAAAGACCTTTTTTTTTTATTTTCCTACTGTTAACAATTTCTAGTTTAATCCCATTGTAGTCAGGAAAAATACTCAGAATGATTTCAATATTCTTAAATTTATTAAGATTTGCTTTGGGATATAACATATGGTCTATTCTGAAGAAAGATCTGTTTGTTCTAGAAAGATGTGTACTTTGGCCCATGGGGCCAAAATCAGCAGTATGGACTGGGCTGCTTTGTTTACTGGGCTCAATACTGGTGAAGATTGTTTTTTTTTTTTTTATTAGAAGTATATAGAGATACAAATGAGGGGGAAACATTATCAAATCAACAGTAGTCAATGCATATATACTTTGTTATCCAGTTGAAGATTGTGAGTCCTTGGCACCCAGTAGTGCAGCCATCCGTAATAGTGCTGGGAGTTGCTGAATCTTCTATGCACAGGCTGCTGGGATCCTACTGTTCTCCTTTTCCTCCAAGTACGGAAGCTATGGCCAAGAAAATTGGGCTTTGCTCCAAGTTATACATGAATAGAAATTGGGTGTAAAATGCCTCCAAAATTTGCCTATGCAATCATCCTAATTTTTTATGTTCCACTTATGGCTGCAACTTGTAGTCCAGAACTCTCCCAAAGCTATTTTATCTTGAACAGTTGCTTTGATAGAGGGGGGGAAAGGCTGGGAGCTCCTATTCTGCCATCTTGGTGATGTCAATTCTTAAACTTCCTCTTTTAAGAAAGCTGTAATTACTTGTCTCCACCTCTAATGTTTAATGTGTAATTATAATAACTAACCATCCATTTTATGAAGCACAGTGAAGCACTGGGAACCTGTCAGATTTATGGTCTGGTTACTTTGGAACACTGCTTTATCTTTTCATTTGTTGTTGTTTTAAACTTTAATCTTTTGCCTTTGAAAGGCATTTCTTCCATGAGCAGCAACTGAAAAATGCCTCAATATAACTGTAGTGGTAAATTTTGTGTAGTTTTCCAGCATATCTGAAACCTTTCAACAATATAGGATTGTTTATTGAGTCTATCAAGTACAAACTTCTGCTCATGAGTCAGGTGAATTATAGGTCTGAAAGCAAGGCATGTTTACTCTGAAGGAAGACTAAGCCTACTCTGCTTTCAACTCTGAGAAATGCAGACAGTCTTTCAGGGAGTTTTCTTTAGTTGCTACTAGCAGTGCGGGCAGTGGCAGTTTGCCGAGCAAGCCTCATGTCATTGAACACATAACTCTTAATTACGAAAAGATCATCATGGAGTTAAAAATCTACAGGGAAATTAAAAGACCTGTAGCAGAAAACCCTGATAGGGAGATCTGCATTACACAAATTAATTTGACTTATGTTACCCAAACAGTCCCAATGATTTAAAAGTCTTTCTGCATTGCAGACTAGTTGTAACTTTATAGTTCCTTGTCTTAAAAGATATAGATGTATCCAACTTGAAAAAAACACAAAAACTTCCTGATTAAGGAATAAAAATTAACAGTGGACCAAACCACTTAGACTGTGAATATTTTGAATAAGAATATTTTATGCATACTCTTTCTCTTATTCTGTTTTTATCTTAGTATTCTGAAATCTTTAGAAGTAAAATTTTTCCCTTAATTCAAATAATAAAGCTTCCATTTGTTAGCAAAAAAAAAAACTTATAAAAATATTTTGTAATAAGCTTACAAAAGGAATGAAAAGTTAGTGGCATTTCGAAATGCATAATATTCATGTTATTGTTTAATTATGTGAGCATGAAATCAATTCCTGATCACACGTGGCATATGATGAAGGGTATATAAATCCGAGTAGTAGTTTCTATATACATGTGGAATGATAAGATTGAACTATTAGATAGAAAGGATATCAAGTACCATGGCACACCGGATGTACAGCTAGAGAGTATGAAATTTAGTACTAAAAGTATAACAGGGCAACATTACCAACATAAGTGTGTCTCAGGGCATGTGGAAGGAACAGCTAGTTCTTTTTAGGGCTCTACGGAATTTGTGGACAACTCCGGCAAATTGATTTAGACATCAAAGTGATCATTAGTTAATTGTACCCACAGTGAAAAGCTGAACTTCTGATATTCATAGACAACCAAATGAATGAAAAATACACAAATAATCGAAATGGAAGAATAAGTTAGTTAAAAACAGAGTCAATTCCTGGAAATGCTGACCTATTCTCAACAGAGGATCACCATCACTAAGCTGCTTATAGATAAAAATTTAATGTGGTGCTGAGACTCTGCAATGAAGAATCGATGAACAAGGAATGGAGCAATGATTGGGAATGAAGTTGTGGGAAATGGTGGCATTAGGTTGAAAGGAAATAGCATGAAATATTTCCTCCAATGTCCATTCAGTGTCCTAACAAACATTAAGTATCTACTCAAATACTACCAATATGAAATATCTGCTTCTTTCCAAAGACTCATTTAACTGCTCAACCATCTGTGGTTTCACTGTGCTACACATACACTTCTTCTCTTTGTATTGTCATCTATTTACATTATTATTTACTTTTTCCTTTTTTGCACTGGATTATGAGATATTCAAGAGCAGAAAATTTTCTTAATAACCCATACACCACACATAAATACAGACACACACCCATATGGATATAGCCATCAGCATTATATATAGGAAAAAATTCTTAGTAACATAGGTATTTCTTGAATGACTTAAAAATAAGTGGGATGTGTATTTGAAATTTTGACATTAAAAATAAGGTCAAACTTTAGGTTATGCTCCAATTATTATCTGTAACTTACATAATTGATTTTAGGTAGACTTCTCTTTGGATATTTCACTATGCTTAACACCCCTAAGAATATAGTCTGTCAATATATAGTTATGTCTAGTGAAAACTGTCTTTAACTATATTATTAATTTATACTATTTATCTGCAACTGAAGAATGAAAGGTAATTTAGATTTAGCCAGTTTCTGAGACTTCATGAGAGGATACAAATGTTTAGAACCAATTTCTACATTCTAAGTGATGATAATGGTGTCTAGATTCCTTTAGTAAAATAACAAAAACAAGGTCATACATGGATGGCCCTGCAATTAAAAAACTGATTACATAACCTATTAGTATAATCTTTGAACCATCTCTCTATAATCATTAACTTTTGAAAATTTGTATGTATGTATTCATCTTCTTTTCCCTCAAAATTTCTTAGGGTCAGGATATAGGATTACTATCGCGTTCCCTCTGCCCGCAGAGAAGACGCGACACGCGGTTGGGTTGGGAAAGCTTTATTTTGGTCGACCTTCTTCTTCTTCCTCTCTCTTCCCTTCTCCAGGGAAGTTACAGTGACAAAACAAAACAAAAAAACCTTTTCTCAACCAATCACATTGCTATATTGAGGCATGCGCATTCAGGAATCAGCGCTAGGCATGCAAGCCCCTGGCCAATGAGAATCACTTCCTCGTTTACGCCAGACTGCACTGGCTCAGTGCCAGCCACCATCTTAAGCAGCCTATCTCCAGGGCTGGGGTCCTGGACACCCCAACAGCTCCCCCTTCTTAATTTTATGAAATGGCAATAGACTGTGCCTGTCTTAGGCCGAGGGGTCAGCTCGTATCCTTACCCGTCATCAAAGACTGCAGAGCGTGCTGCAACTTCTGTCTTAGGTTGGTATATGGCCACCTCCTTCGTTGCCCGTCTTTGACTACCGGTCTAACATACTGAGCCACACTTGAGGGGAGCTGCCAGCATCGATGGCTAGCAAAGCTTGGCGTAGAATTGCTGTCTGTTTTTACTGGTTACCACGTAGCTTGCACATCCACCATACACCGATACCAGATATGAGACACAGGGAACCACCAAAAGCCAGGAAGCCAAACCAATTTCTTCCCCAAGCAACAACAGATTGGAAATCCTACTACCAGTGATCATAGAAACAGAGGATATATCCATACAAGCAATAATAAAACAAAAGTTATGAGACAAGTTTTGCATCAAGTTAGTTTAACAGCATTATGTCCACTTGCAACTGTTCATTAATTTGCTGTTGAGTATTTAGGGCAGTAGCAGTTTGTTCAGCCAATTTATTTACCGCTGTCCCTGTGGCCGCAGCAGCTGCAGTTGCAGCCACAATGGCTGTCACAATAGCCGCTGTAAATCCGAAGTCCCTTCAGGTTTGATAGAGTTGAACGTTCTGAGCATTCACCTTTACTTTCACTGGAACAGGAATTGTTGTGGGGACACAGAGGAGGGAGGAGTCAGGAAATCCCTTCTAGCAGGAACAAAGCTCAGTAGGATTCCATGTCAT
>PVKS010017595.1:0-41701 GCA_004027875.1 Aplodontia rufa
GTGGAGCCAAGATGTCCTCACAGGCTGGGATCTTAGGAAGCAGATGCTCACATGGAGTTCAGGAGCAAGATGCTTATTAGGGATCAACACAGGAGAAAGGAAGGCAGGGAGACAGGTGCGTGAGAGCGGAGCTGGGCTATGACTCGACCCCGTAGAGCCATGGATGGCCCAGCTGCAGAATGGATGCTGCCTCTCAGGAACCAGTGCATCCCATCTGGCTGCTGGTCAGGCCCAGTTACCTCCACTGCACCCAGTGGCCACCTGAGGGCTGTCCTTGGGAAGTCTTGCGTGTGGGCTGGGATCCGCAAGCCGTGCTCTGGTCACCTCCTGGTTGGACAGTCTAAGCAGCTCGTCACCATGTCCACTCCAGCTCTTATCATGCATTATTCTCCTTCATTTCCTGGGAGCTGCTCCCACTGTAAAGGTGAGAGATTTGAGTGATATTCGCACAGACAGAGTGGGTGGCAGCACAGGACTGGACTGCTAGTCCACGTCAGGAGCACACATCTGACCAGACAGCCGGACACCTCGGCTCCACATTTACCAAACGGGTCTTGGCTTGCTCTTAAGGGGCTGGTCTCTTTCTCCGTGTGCTTACAAATCCTCTCCTCACCTCCCTCTGAGCAGATCATCTTGCTCCCAAAAAGAGCTGCAGCCCATCCCAGAGGCCCCCTTTCCCTCCTCTGCAGGGTGACAAGGAGAACTCACCATTCATGGTGAGGATGTGCAGAGAGCCGCCCTGGAGAGAAATCTCCCAAGTGATCTGACAGCCTCCTCAGACAGACCACCAATCTGTCTCATTGCACCAATCTCCAGGGATAGGAAGGGATTTTTTTCCCCTTTCTTCCCCCAGAGAAGATGCCTATGCACCTGGGTCTGGGTCCCTTGTGGATCTGAGGAAGCCCCAGGTTTCACCCTCATGAGGACAAAGGGGAGTTCTGTCCTCAGAACTTTCTAGGCACAGGGGAATTGGGCCTTGAGGGACTCAGCCATGCTCTGAGCTGAGAGTGGGACCCAACAAGGGCATTTTTTGTTAAATCCAGGTTAATTATGTCAGCAACCTTCAGGGTCCAGGGACATCATTGTGTCATATCAGGAGCCTAAAGAAAGACTCGCCCTCCCCCACGCCCGTGCACCGTAATTGTATATTTATTCAGGACTTGGCTCCTCCGAGCACCTGTCTCCAGCAGCCTTATCACCGCGTGAGCTGGTATGGGAACCAACACGTCCAGCTGTCAGAGCACACAGCCTGCGGCATCTTCCTAGTAAACTACGGCAGCCGGCACCTGATTGGGGGAGAACTTTTAATCTCGACGATTCGAGTCTAATTTTGGGGGTGACCAGCCTGTCAGCTCCAGCAACCCGATCGTTCTTTGAGGTCGACAACAGGAGGCAGCTGCTGCAGCCTTAACACTTCGTTTATTATGATTATTATTATTTTTTTCAGGAGGAAACAGGAGAAAGGGAGTCAGGAAGGGAGGGGAAAAAACGAAGGGAAAAAAATCCCGTGCTGCTATTTTAGGCACATTTTCAAATCCTGTTTTAGTGCAAGAATTTAATTATACATATTTTCATCATTTCTTATACTCTGACATATTAATTACGGATGCTCTAATTCGGTTTCTGTAGTACCGTGGGCTTACGCTGTAAAAACATTTTACCGTTTTTGTACAAATAAGAAATGAAAAGGCGAAGGTACAACACTCCTGGTTGTGGATTCGCGTGCGCCCTGCCTCTGCCACCTCCTCTTTGTTGAGGCGAAGTTCGGCTCATCATTATTTTATAAATAAATGCATGGCACCCACCCCAGCTTCTGCTCTGTACAGATTGGTCCTGCAAAGGCAACCGTGTCCCCTAAGCTGCTTTCTGAGTGGCTGTCAGTTCACCTTAGATTGCAGATGGAAAGTGGGACATGGAAGGTTCCTACAGGAACCAGCTCAGGAACAGGCTGCTGGCCCCAGCAGGGCTCACCAGGTATGTCCCGTGTCCTGCTGCCCCAAGCCTTTTCATAGATTTTATCTCTATGCCTGAAAGCAGGCATCTAGGGGTCAGTGCTGTTCTCCCACTTCACTTATAAGGAAAACAACCGTTTACAAGAAGTCGGGTGATACGACCGATCTAATGGCATATTTTGGGGTGGCGGCTCCCGCCTGAGCTGTTGGATTCCAGGTACTAATTTTTCCAGGCTCAGATACCCCAAGAGGATGCTTACACACAAAGAGCCGAGTTTTTGAGCCCCACACTTAACCTGCTGCTCTGTGAGTACTGAATGGGGAGGTGGAAAGCAGGAAGGGTTCCCCCACGTGTGTCTAAAGGGATGGCCTAGTGAGCTCCCCACTGTGACCTGAACCTGGTCAACAAGTGCCAGGAAGGAGTCCCAGGAGACAAGGTGCTGAATGGGAAACTGAGGGAGGAGGGGTGCACAGGCTGTGGCCCTGGCTCTGGCAGGGCTTAGGAGCAGCAGTGACGGAATGGGGAGTATAGACCCCTGCAGCAGCCCAGGTGGAGGATGAGCTGGCACACAGGCAAGAGGAAGGAGGGTCCTCATGACCCCAGGCAAGAGAAGGAGAAAGCCTCTACAGCTCACAGAGCTCTGGGATCCCTTAAAGATGCCTGTCTGCCCCAAAGAGCAACGGTGAGCCCCTGGAGAGCCAGGGCCTGATGTGGCCAAACGCATGCATCAAAAAAAATGTTCTGGCTGTGTTTTGGAATCATGCTCTTCTGGGTACTTCAGAATAAATCTTTTCATTTGTTGGTCCCATCTATTTGTTTCTTAGAAATGATTTGCATATGTTTGATTTTTTTCAGATCCTGTGTGCTCCGTTTTCACTAGGACACTGGGATATAGGGCATATGCTGGGAAGCCTGAGGTCAGAGCTGAAATCGTTAACAGTCTAGCAATTCAAAATCTGCACTATCTGACTGTCAGGTGAACCCCTCAATTACTCCCATCACAGCTCCCCAGC
This sequence comes from Aplodontia rufa, assembly GCA_004027875.1. Classification (NCBI taxonomy): domain Eukaryota; kingdom Metazoa; phylum Chordata; class Mammalia; order Rodentia; family Aplodontiidae; genus Aplodontia; species Aplodontia rufa. Next base: position 2,967 of record PVKS010017595.1, read on the forward strand.
GCAAGTTCTTAGTCCGAATCACACATTTCCACTGTTCTCCACTCTGCATCTCTCCTACCACATCTTCCCTTTCTTTCTTCTGTGACTTTGTGATCTTTGTCAAGATGGTGTTAAAAGCATCAAGCAGAGACGTGTTCCTTTCATGGGGAGGATCCAAGCCCTGGCTGCAAGTCTGAGGGGCTCAGTGTAAAGTTTGTCCCCTCTTCATGCTGGGCACCCACGGGGACACTGCCCAGTCTGAAGATTTATAAAGCATCCTGAAGAAACCCTCGGTTGGCCTTTGGAACTCAGGTTGACAGCTGCTGCCTAAGGACCTGGCCAGAGTTGGGTGTCTGCAACTCTTTAGTGTCTTTAGTGTCTCCATGTTCCCCAAACCAGCTGCTGTCTTGTGTGCCCTTAATTCCCAGGTGACCACAAGCGCATAATGGTGCGTGGTTGAAGAACTCAGCCCTGTTTTCTTTCCTAGGCCTTCCCAACACCAGGTGGCCAGAAACACACAGACAGTGATGGGTAGGATGGTCCTATAAAAAATATTACGTGATCAAAGGACACGCATATGGCCATTTGGACCCCTCACCTAGGCCTGAATCACCCTACACTCAGCCACATCCCCAAATACCCTCTCTGTCCTCTCTCCACTCAGAGATCTGCTCGTCTCCATGCAGCCAGCAGGGGATCCACATCCATGATGTACCACAGGGTGGACGGGTGCAGACTGTCACAGGTGAGGGTGGGAGGAAGCCATCCAGCCATGGCCCTGAGGAAGGGAATACACTGTGTGTGCTCTCCAGCCTGCCTTAGGCCTTACTGCCACTGCAGGGAGCACTGACATCCCCAAAAAAGTGGCAGTTCTTCCCACGTCCAGGGGCCCAGGCGTGGAGTAGGCGAGGGACCCTTAGAAGGAGAAGAGGTTGAGAGCATTTGAAAGAAAATGAGGAGCTGTGCATTCCTGATGCTGGGACCATGGGTAAAAGGCACAAGGACATTCACCATGTCGGGCAGCCAGCATGCCACCACATCATGTGCATTGAAATACGTAATTTTATTTTAAATAAAATCACCTCCATTTTTAAAAATGCGTTGGAAAAGGCACCTAGAGAGAAGGGCATCTATGGAGGTGCAGTCAGAGACAGGGAATCCCCAGCAATGTGGGTTACACATCTATATGATGCCAGCCTTTCAGGGCAAGCTTCCTGTGCCCACTCACCCCTCCTACCCAGATGCACCTTCTGCAGCATGCACGTGGCCTCTGAGCTCCTTTCTCATTTCACCCTGGTTCCATCGCCCTGATACGTTGGCCCACCAGCATGACCATGGTCATTATTCCGTGGAGCCAGGTGAGCAAGTCATTAGTCCGCACAATTACCCTGGGAATCCACTCCAGCACCAGCCGGGGAAAACCTTGACAGTGCTCACAGCCTGAGACAACCAAACTCCATGATCCATTTGGCTTTTGCTGTTGGAGAGGGTCCTAGAATTTTGCCCAGCATTGTGCCCCACACCCCACCTAAGTACTCCCATCCATGTCTGGGTATAAATTGCTGGTATCCCACCTCCAGCCTCTCTGTGGCCCCTCAGCCTGTGGCAGCTCTGCCTGTGGACCAGATTCCGCCTCTGGTTGGCGCTGGTCTCATCAATCTCAGGTCTGGACTTACACGTGGCCCTTCTCATTCCTTCTGGTGCTCTTGTCTGCTCTGATGAGCACCAACCACATGCAAAGATCCATCCCAGCAGGCATCTGGCGGGGAGTAGCCCCGGCAGGGTCTGGAGCAAGGAGGCGGCCAGCTGAACTTGAACACCCGGGAGAGGAAGACTGGACGCACCAAGCACCTGCCGGGTCACAGCCAGCTTCTAAGCACTTCTGCTGGCTTAAGCTCCCAAGGTCCCTTTTGCCAAAACGACTGGACATTGGAAATGAATATGTTCCAGAGCTGCCAACCGCAGGCTGACCAGTGAAGTGTCCCCATGAGATGCCTGTGCACGGTGTCCCCATCTTGGGTGGATTCCCAGTGAACCACTCCTATGCAGGAACATGTGATGTGTGTGTCCAGAGAAAAGCAGTTGGTGGAGGCAGGAGTATCAGAGACAGCCACAGAGAGAGACAGACGCACTAAGACCTCAGAGCCTAAGGCAATTGACAGGAGAAAGAATATTCTGATGCCCACTGCCAAGGCCACCAGGTCGCTGCCCCCATATTCCCCAGGGTCTGGAAGGCCTCTTTGCACACGGTTCCTTCTACTTCTTCCTTTTCTAAAGCAACCTGTGTATGTCTATGTTTCTCAAAACCCCAAAGGACCAGCTGCAAAATCCCGCGTGGCCTGAATCTGGGCAGAGCAAGTTGTTGGTCACCCTTGGTTTAAACACAAACTTCAGGAAGATGCTACCATGCAAACCAGCTAACCCCAGCCTGTTGGCAAAGTGGCTGCGACTTCCTCCCTCCCGAGGAAGCTGGCAGGCTCTTGGCTCTCAGACTTCACTAATAAACTTTCATTCAAAGCCTGCATGCGGCTTAAACTGCTGCTAGCCTGCCTGGACCGCTCTGGGAAAGCCAGGCCTGGCGCTGCCTCCAGAACGCTGGCGCTGGCGGAGGGGGATTAGGGAGTCTCGGCTGAGTTCTGCTGCTGCTGCTCTGTGTTACTATTAAGAGCGACGGATTAATATCAAGTTTCGGGGATCTGGTTGCTTGCTGATACTGCTTAATTATCCAGATAAGTGATCGGCATCCAAGCGTGAGTGGCAGCATAAATCTGGGGCTATCATCTATTCTTTTCTTCCTCACAAAAAAGAAGTCTCCCTCTCTCTCTCTTTCTCTCTTTTTTTTTTTCTTGGAGAGAAAGCATCTATTTATTTAACTATCACTGAGACACACATTTTAAAGTGTTCATCAAATTTTAACACACACCCACCAGCCTTGTCTGTCCCCTCCCTTCCTGTTTATTCCAGATACTTCCTCTGCATTTAGAAGGGTCCTGTGCACCCAACCCCCAGCTTGCTCTCACTGCAGGATGTAGTGGGTGCTCTCCCTGGCTGGCATCACCAGCATCTCCTCTCCCAGCCAGGGCAGAGTCTGGGGGCTTCCAAGGCAGCCTCCCAGGTGGGGGCCTCCACTCTGCCTCCAGCCTCCATCTTTACTGGCAATTTTATCCTCTGAAGACTCTATCCCCCATTCTCTCTTGCTCTTTCTGGTTCCACTTGGTCATTCGTGTTACTTCCATCATGTCTGGCTCAGGACGCCTAGCTGAGTCTGGGGGTGAGAGTCAGAGGCAGGCCAAATGAGTAGGGTACCCCTGCCCAGACTGAGCGATCCCTGCAGACGGGGATCATGTTGTTCACTTCTTTTGATCCTTGCTGTGAGCTGAATTGTAGCCTCCAAAGAAGTATCCATCCTGAACCTCGGAATGTGGCCTTACAGAGAAGGTCTCAGCAGAAACAATTAATGTGAGCTCATCCTGGTCAGGGTGGACCCTAAATCCTACAGCAAGTGCATGTCAGAGAAGATCAGGGGAGGCCAACACAGACACACAGGGAGGAGGACTGTGGGAAGAAGCAGGCAGAGACTGGAGTGACAGCCCCACACCAGAAATGCCAAGGCCAGCCAGCAGCCACCAGAAACTGGCAGAGAGAGAGGCAAAAGATTGTGCCTTGGACCCTGCAGAAGGGGTCACTCCTGGAAACATCTTGATTTCAGATTTTGGGTCCCCAGAATGGTGAGGAAGTGAATTTCTGCTCTAAGGCAGGATCTAAGTCTCCATCCAGAGGCCATTTCCCCAGGCACACAGTGCAAACGCGAGGGCGAGGCCAAGACTGAGGCCTGCCTCCTGAGGCCACACTTCCTCCTAAGCTGGGGCCACAGGGAAGGCCAGCCTCCTCTGCCTCATGCCTCCGTGGCAGGGGTCTCGGCTGTGTCCTTGGCACTCAGGGTGTGGCTGATGCACCTTGCCCAGCTGTTGGGGTGGGGACAAGGCATGGATAAAGAAGAGCCCCTCCTGTTCCTGTAAGACGAGGCTCTGTGTGACTCACGCTGAGATTTCCTGCCCACCATCATTGGCGGGGACAGAGTTTGTGGTCTACAGCTCGAAGTGTGTTATCAGGAGGCCTTCCAGGAAGGTGTGACGTCCCATGAACTGGGAGGAGGGCGAGAGGCCTGCCCTGCCCTCTGTGGCTCTGTGTGCCATTATCCTTGGTCCTGAGAGAAGGCATGCAAGGCTGAGAGGCCCAGGATGGAGAAGCCTCCCAGTGGGAGACCCTGCCCCTCACACGGAGCCGGCCACTTGGAGACCCACTTCTGGGTGGAGAATCACCTTCTCAGGGAGGAGAGCACATGGGCTTCTAAAGGACCCTGGGTCTTCATCGCATCCTGCACCAGGAGAAGGAGCTCCTTCTGGGTTCCTGGGTCCCTGCCCGTCATGGGCCTTTGAAGGGAGATGTGCGCCTCCACCCAAGCACATGTCTGGTTCAGGTTTGCACCTGGGGCTGCTTTTCCTGCTCAGAGGCCTGCAGTCTGGACTCATGGCAAGCCAAGGAAAGCAGGTACTTGGGCTTTTTAAAAGAGCTTGGTGACTTGGAGAAACCTTCGAGGATAGGGACAACTTCCTAATAGGTCAGTGTTTCCCAGTGCTGTCAGCCAGTTCTCCATGAGCACCCCGAGATACACCACTGATGCCCCCTGCTTTGAAGCTCAAATGGCCCCCTCTTCGCTGAGTGTGACTACGCTGTCCCTCCCGCAGCTGCCACCTTCTTCCTACCCAACAAACTGTGCCCTGTCCCACTTCACTCAGCCTCACACCTCCTCTCTTTCTGGAATCATCGTGGAGCCTCAGGTCGTTGCCCACACTGGACTTTCGACTAGGAACATCACCCCACCTATTTCTCCTTCCTGTCCTTCAGAAGTCAGCTTGGCTTTCTCGGCCCTGGGGGAGCTTTCCTCATCTCTCAGGCTGGGTCACCCTCCCCTCTAGAGTCACCCTTTTCCTCCTGGTTGTGACAGCTCTAACATAGAACTCTGAGCTTACTGTGAGTTTTGCTGGTGTTCCTTCCATAAGCTCAAGAAGGCAGGGCTCCCGCCTGCCACTAGTGCCCTGGAGTCCCGGGCTGGAGTCTGAGCCCAGCATCCCATTCTGTACATACCCGTAAGCCAGTGAGTAAGAGCAAGGGGGTAGGTTAGTTATTGCCAAGGGGCCAGGCCGCCAGTCTCCTCAAGATGGGCACACTTGGTCCAGCTCACCTGATCTGCATTATCCTGATCCTGAGAGTCCTCACGCTGGCGAGGAGATGGAGACCTATGAAATGTGGCCACTCTCTGCCCAGGCCACCCATGACGGAGCAGGGTTAGGACTGAGGGGCCAAGGAAGAGGAACCTTGGGTTGGACATGAAAGCAGTGTGTAATGGACAGATGGTGGAAGGGCTGAGTCCCATTCGTGTGGCCGTGGGGTTGATGTTAGGAGACAGATTCAGCCCCAGGAGCTGGAGGAGAGGAGATGAGGGAGAACGAGCCGGAATCCTGGTGTTCCAACCTCGGGAACACCCCCTGGCCTTCACAAGTGCCATCCACATGTCTGAAGGTGGGGACATCCAGACCCACTCTTCCGGTTGCACAGGGTGTTTCCTGAGAGTCCCATGCTGAGAGCTGGCTGCAGGCCCGGACCCCTTCCCCAAAGCTACTCCCCCAGAGCCTTCACAGAGATTACAAATAGTATTTACCAAAAGTATCCTAAATAAGCAAGGAAATGGAAAAGACAATAATTACTAATGTTATGTGGGCTTCCTTCATTTATCAAGCTCTTTATGTACACGGTTACATTTTCATCTAGCATCTGAAAGTTAGATTCAGGATCTGAATCCAAGTCCAATGGGAAGCTTGCAGAGTTGTCTCCTGAAACTGTTCATGATCTTTACCCCACCAGACCATGTCCAGTACCTTAACCTGCAAATCCTGCAAATGTTTATTGTGGGCCCCATGAGTCAGGCACAGTTAGGTACTAGGGTCTGGGGACACAAAGGAAGGAAAAATAGGTGTTGTTCCCCAGAGGGTGAGGCTGTCCTTTGGGCAGGGTCTTCCCTAGCTCTGGATCTGAAGGAGGAAGGAGGGTCCACCTGGGGGACAGGGAGGAGGAGCTTTCCCAGGAGAGGGAGCAGCACACACTGTCCTTCCTGAACATCTGGGGCTTGTCGAGTGGAAGGTCTAACGGGAGGATTCTGCTGAGGACAGCTTTGCTCCCCAGGGACTTTGGACCATGTCTAGAGACATGCCTGGTTGTTACAATCTGGAGTGGGTGGTGCAGCTGACATCACTGAGTAAGTAAAGGCAAGGGATGGTGTTAAGTATCTGACAGTGCAGAGGACAGCCCCTGCAACAAAGAATTGTCCAGCTGCAAAGTGAGCAGGGTCTGGTTTGAGAAAGCCCCAGTCTAAGGGACAGCAGGTGTGGCTAGATGAGGACAGCAGCTGAGGAGTGTCCTAAAGGCTTCAAGCCAGGAACAGGGAAGGCCACTTAGGGCCTGTGAGACCAGTGGAGGCCAGGGGAGGGTTGAGGGTGGGCTACCCTGATGAGGAAGACCCTTCTGAGTGCCAGGAGACCAGGAAGGAGCAAAGGCCATCAGCTTTGATAAGAGCCTGGGGCTCCCTATTCAGACACGCAGGGCCTCATGCCTAGAAGGTGGGCTTGGGATAACCCTCTGTTTGCATTAACCAATTGCTGTTGCCATCTTCAAATTCTTGATTTTTTTTAAGGGTGGGGAGAAAGAGAGGGAAACAATCGTATTTATTTCTTCATCTGGTCTATTTTTCTCTGAGACTTAGTTGTGTACGTGGTGCTGGGGTTTGAACCCAGGTCCTCAGTCATGCCAGGTGAGCACTTTAACCACTAAGTCACCGCTTCAGTCCCTGGAAATTCTTGGTTTTTGAACAGAGATTCCCACTGGCTTATTTTGCACTGGGCTTTGCAACGTGTGTAACCTGTCCTGTTGAGAAATGATAGCAACTTGAGCAGGAAGATGAAGGAGTAGAGATTCAAGATGGCTGTCAACATGGCTGTAGGCATCTGCCTTTGGGGGTGAGGGGCACAGAGACGGGCGTTGCATTAAAGCCTGAGCAGAGAGACAGAGCAAGAGAGCACGGCCCCTCCAAACAGTAGGACTTGTTTGGATTGTTGTTGAGTTGGCTTATCCTTTCTTTGGCCTTTTGATAAACGTGGCTTGAAAGGAGGTGTACAAGCCAGTGCACTTTGAGGGTGTAAGGTGGCAATGCTGACCTCCGAGCCAGAACAGCAGGCCTAAACCCAGACGGGCCCGGGCACACCAGAGCAGATGGTCTCTGTGAAAACATAAGAGGGTGCATGTGGGTAAATTGTCATGGTCATCATGACAACACAGCCTCAATGGCAATGGGCATGATAATTGTGCGATGATTTTCTGTCTTCTGTCTCCTGCCTCTCCTGACTTTGCCATTCTACTTCTTTTTATCATCTCTTGTCCCTCAAAGGGATGGTTTCTGAAAGCAGCTCGTAGGCACAGGTGGTATGAGAAGTGTCCAGTACCAACCCTTTCTGTCCATCTCTCTTCTGTTTGGCTATGGGCTCTCCACAGCTGTCCAGGGACAGTCAGGGCCCCTGTCAGTTGCCTGCACCACCCCTGATGGATGACTTGGGTTTGTGAGGGTGCTCTAACCATCACTGCACCCGTAAGATAAGGGTGCACACAGATGTACACAGCTGTCCCCAGTATCCACAGGGACTGATTCCCTGACCTCTTCACAGATGCCAGAGTCTTTGGAGGCTCAAGTCACATAGGTAGCACATGCACCTAGTCCATGTGCATCTTCCTGTGCCATCTCTAAGTCACCTATCATACTGATGCAATGTAAAGGCTACATACTTACCTGTTGTGTTGTATTGCTTAGGGAACAAGGACAAGAAGAATATCTGTTCAGTACACATGCATTTTTTTCTGAATATTTTCCTTCTGGTCCTGAGTATGTGGAACCCGTGGACATGGAAGGCCCACTCTGTGCTTCCAGGACTTTCTTAAACTGCATGTAAATTTTGAAAAGTCTTCCATTCAATCAGTTTTGGTGGAAAAAAAATAGTTCATGGAAGTTTTACCCCTTGAAGAACTTGCCCTCAAAAGCTGGCTCCTCTCAGGAAGGAACAAGGTGACAGTCATGGGAGGTAGATGGAGCAGAATTATGGAAATCAGAATCATGGAAAAGGGTTTCCACAGACTTTTTCTAAGAGGGAGGGAGGGGCATATACCTGGGTAACAGTAAGATTAAAGATTATATTTCTAAATCTTCTTTTAAATTACAAAATATATTCAGCATACAGAAAAACATGGCACATGATCAGATGACGCCAATGATCCCAACTATCCACACATACATCTGCTACACTGTCCTGTTCTTGCTCTCTATAAATTTCTAAATAAGTTCATTACAAATACAATTAAGGCTGCCTATTTATCCCTTTCCCGAACACGGCTTTCCCTTCTCTCCTCCGAGTTGACAAATTACCATATTACATTTATTTTTCCTGCCCCAATAAATTGCATTCTTTTCTTTATTATCCAGAATCATAATGTTTACTATTTTGCTTAACATTAAACTTCATATTGTTGGTCTCATGTGATACACAGTATCCAGCAAATTGCCAAACAACAGCTTCCAGGTTTTCATTCTTTGTTCCGTGTGTCTGCGGTGGGGGTGTGCATACGTGAATTTTAACACGTTCTGCTATTGATAGGTATTTAGGCTACTTCTAATTTCTGCTCTTGTAAAGTCACAGTGAGAATTCTTGTGTGTTTCTCCCCCATATATAGCTTCTCTAGGGTATGTGGTTGCAAGTAGAAATGCTGATTCACAATAATTCTTTGATTTAAGTAGATACTATCATTTATTTTCCAAAGTGTTAGGCTCCCCCGGCTGTGCCTAAGGAGCCCTGCTTATACATATCCCTGTCAATTCTTAGTAGGATTACTTTGATTTTTTTTAATATACCATTCTTATGATATTTTACCTCTGTGACTTATGGTGATATTGTGCATCTTTTGATGTCTTTTTCTGTCCATATTTTCTTATGCTGAATTTATTTTTCATATCCTTTGTTAGATTTTTTTCTCTAGTGTACAATATCTCTTATTGTTTTGTAAGTATTCTTTATATATTCTGGACTTGGACCGTGGCTACTTCTTAATTATATTCATTGCATTAAATGTTCAATTTTATGATGTTATTATTAAATTTAGTAACCTTTATTTATATCTCTCTACTTTAGTTTGAGATTTATTTGTCAGGTGTCAAAGAATAATTTTCAACTACCTGAACTCTGTCCCAACCCCCTCCCTTCCTTAGATGTTCCATGATACTTAAGATTTTAACTCACTTAGAATGCGTTTTTGTGAATGGCATAAAATAGAACTCTAGTTTTCTAGTTTATGGAAGGAAACCCAACTTTCATTCACCCTTCTTAAGACTCTGTCATTTCCCAATGAAGCCTGTGACAGGCTGCTCACCACCACTGACTTCTCTTTCTTCTGCACAGTAGCTGTTCTTCTTGACCCTTGAAGTACGATGGTGACACAAGACTGAGTCTGGGAAACAGGAAATGAGTGGTCACGATGGGCACACTTGCAGAGCTGATGATCATATCTGAGAGTTCCGGTGGGCAGGACCCATGATCTCTTCCACTACTGTGAGCTGGTCCATTGAGTGGACAGGGAGGGCACATGGGAAAGAAGCTGGGATCGCAAGACTGAAAGGATGCGCGATGGCCTGAATGGGCCACCCTCAAACGCGTCATTAAAGCTTAATCCCCAGCACAACAGCATTAAGAGTGAGACTTTAGGAGGTGACCCGGTGCAAGGCTGGAGCTCTTGTGGGTTGGATAGTGACCAGAGGGCTGCTTTGTCCTCCCAGCATGTCAGGACTCAGCAAGAAGGTGCCCTCTGGGAGGAACAGGCTCTCATTAAACACCAAATCTACGGACGCCTTGAACTTGGACTTCCCATCCACCAAAACCATGAGAACTCACTTCTGGTTCTTATAATTTTTGTTCTAGCAGCCTGCATGGACCAAAACAGCTTAGGCCCTGGAATGACATCTTCTAGAACAGACACCTGCCAATCAGCAATTCTCATGAAATAGAAATTTATTTCCAATATGTTAAAATATTGTGGTATTTCTCTAATATAACAGCTGGAATTTCCTAAAAATAATGCACCTGCTCCCAATCTACACTCTCACTTATGTAACAATTCAAGTTTGTGTATATGCGTAGGTCAGTGTTGTGGGCTTCCAATCTCTCCCGGTGGTCTCAGCGGTGGATTCCCATTGCTGCCATAATCTTACAGCAAGCGTTCCTGTGTGGACCCTAAGTCCCTCCACACTGATGATTGATTGATTGATTGATTGATTCTGGGGATTGAGCCCAGGGGTGCTTTGCCACTGAGGTACATACCCAGTCCTTTCTCCGAATTTTATTAGGAGACAGGATCTCACTAAGCTGCTGGGGCTGGGCTCAAGACTGCCTCCGCTAATTTTTTTTGACCCTATTATATAAATTTTGGAATGAGTTTCAAGTTCTGTGAGACTCGTGCTGGGACTTTGATTGTAATAGCCTTGAATTTATTGGCTGAATTAGGTAGAATTGAAATTTCCACTTCGTTGCATTGTTACAACGTGAATGTAGCACGTGCATTACATTACATTACATTACGTGCATTTACACAGTTAGATGTATAAATGCAATATTTCCCATAAAATTCGTACTAAAATCTAGTGTGATTCAATACCTAATGATTTGAATGATGATACTGAAAGCAGCATTTTCTAATCATGGCTCCTTATAGAAACATAATCAGTGGAATAAATTGGACACATATCCAGCAAACTCAAAGTTTCTTATTAATTTCATCAATAAGAGCAGTTGGTCTTTTTGGTCTTCCCTCACAATCTTATGATTTCATTTATTCATCTTGCTTCCTGTTCCAGCTAGTCCAACACAGTGTTGATTTAAGTGGTAACACAGGAATAGGAATCTTCTGGTCCTTACTTATTATAGGTATTCATCTTTTTTATGAGTATACTGCTGGTTTGGGGGTTTTGTTCAATTTTTTTTCTTTTTGGTCCCAGAGATTGAACCCAGGGGCACTCAACCACTGAGCCACATCCCCAGTCCTTTTAATTTTTTGTTTACAGACAGGGTCTCACTAAGTTGCTTAGGACCTGGTCAAGTTGCTGAGTCTGGCTTTGAACTCACCATCCTTTGGTCTCCGCCTCCTGAGCCAATGGGATTACAGGGGTGCACCACTGCATCCAGCTATACCGCTAGTTTTTTAATGTTGCGTTCAGTTTTCAGTTTGCTAAGAGACTTTTAGAAAATTATAAATAAGTTTTAAACTTCATCAAGTGATCCATAAATATCAATTATACATAATTTTACTCCTTTATTCTGCTAACGTAGTGAAATATACTAATGTGTCAAAAGTATCTCTATTTGCCAGGTTTAACCCTAAATTGATTGTTTCATACATTGCTTAATTTAATTTGTAGTTTTTAAACTTTCGCATTATTTTATTTACATTCAATTACATTCTTAAATGAAACTGCACATAAGTTTCTTCTTTAATAGTGTCTTTCTCTAGCTTTGATTTCAAAGTTGCTCCAGACCCAAAAAATAAACCGTGGAATATTCTCTCATTTTTTCCCTTCTGTAGATCAGCTGGGAGAAAGCAGATATCAAATCTTCCCTATTTATTTGAACTTCCAGGTAAAATCTACAAGTTTTCCTCCTTCTTTCTTTGTTTTATAAATGTTAATTGTCAACTAAAGATTTCATTGAAAATGAGTTTTATAGCTGTTCACGAATAGTTTTACAGACTTTATATTCCTAAGAATATTTTTCCATTTATAAGTTTTTCAAAGATTTGGCATGAAACCGTTCAGTTTCCTCTCATATTTTCAGTCTCTTCTGTATCTGCATTTATGATCCTTGATATTACAAATTCCTTTTCACATGTTTTTGTTAGTGTGTTACAATTATGTATAATAGCAGGGTTCATTTCTGACAAGGTCACAGAAGCACGGGATACACCGTGCTCCACTACAACCCACAGGGCCTTCTCTTTCCTTTCCAAGCTCCTTTCCCCTGCACCCCTTCCTCTTCTCTGCTGGTCTTCCTTCTATGTATTTAGTGCTTTTTAACTGGTACATTATAGATATACATAAGGATTTAATGTGTTTTAATTGGTACATTACAGGGACTGGAGCGGTGGCCCAGTGGTTAAGGCGCTTGCCCAGCAAGCGCAAGTATGCGAGTTCAAACCCAGCACCACCTACACCATGAAGTCTCGGAGCAATGAAGTCCACATGAAAAACTAAATAAAAATTGTTTCTTTCTCTCTCTCTCTCTCTCCCACACACACACACATACACACAGTCCCTCTCTCTTTAAAAAAAATTTAAAAAAATATTTGGTACACTGCTGATACACACATTGGTGGTGCACACTGGCGTACCCACATGTGTATGTAGAATAATGCGCTCGATTCGTTCTGCAGTCCCCCCTCCCTCCACGCCCTCCTCTACTGCACTAATACCCCTCCATCTTCACGGGATTGCTGGCTCCTTCGTATTTGCGCACCTTTCTCCAGCTTCTGCACCTGAGTGAAAATATTCACCATTAGGCTGTGTCTGGCTTATCTCCCCCCGCATGATGCCCTCCACTTCCGTTCCTTCACCAGCAAATGTCACAATTCCATTCTTCTTTTATGGCTGAGTAAAGCTTTGCGGCCACATTTTCTTTACCCATTCATTGGTTGATGGGTCACTGGTCTGGTTCCGTCGCTTGGCTCTTACAAACTGCATTGCAGTAAACTCTGCCGTGCCCATAACTACAGTGGGCTGATTTTAGTGCATTAGGATGCAGACTGAGTCCTGGGATAGCTGGGCCACAGGGTGGTTCCGTTCCTAATCTTTTCAGGAATCTCCAGACTGCTTTCTGCAGTTTTCAGTCCCATCGGATCTCAAATTATATTATTTTTCCAGCTATTCCCTCCATTGGAAATTAACATTCAGAATTTATAAAGAACTCAAAAAAACTTAACACCAAAAAATTCATAAATGGGCAAAAATAACTCCACAGACATTTCTCAAAAGAAAAAATACAAATGACCAACAAATATATGAAAAAAATTTTCAGCATCCCTAGCAACCAAGGAAATGCAAATCAAAACTTCTTTGAGATTCCACCTCACTCTGTTTAGAATAGAAATCACCAATACAAATAATGGGGTGAGAATGTGCGGGGGAAAGGTACTTTTCATGGTTGTATTTTAGCTTTTCTTTTTCATTTTTATTTGAGATAAATCACCGGAAATTACTACATAATCCTTCATAAAACTCCTGGGTTTTCATTTTGTTCATTCTACTTTATTTTATTTTATTTCTATTTTTATTATTTATTTTCTGATTGTTTAAAGATTTACTATCATGCTATTTTAAAACTTGCTTTGGGGGCTGGGGACATAGCTCAGTGTTAGAGCATTTTCCTGGCATGTATGAAGACCTGGGTTTCAATTCCCAGAACTAAAAAATAAATAAATTTGCTTCATTTAGATACTTAAGTCATTGATTTTATCTTTCTAATAAGAACAATTAGGGCTATTAATTTTCCTTTAAAACTTGCTTTAGCTGCATATTATGAATTTTGATTATAATATATTCATTATAATCTATTCTATTTTTTTCAACTTTTTACTATGACTTATCCCTGGACATGTAAGTTATTTTTAAATATGCTTTATGATTACAAATGTATGGGTACCATTCAGTTTTTTTTTTAAATCAGGAACCACACTATGCATTACAAAGAAGATAATATAAATAACACAAGTATCAAAAAATGAAGGCATTAAAATAAAACAGTAACTACTCTGAAATTCTAACTGTTAGTTACCAGCCACATGACTTGTAAAAATAAAGGAAAAGCCAATGGATAGAAACAGGTGTGGCTGCGGCTGCTGCTGCTGCTGCCTTTGGGGAGGCCCTGGAACCTGGTTCTCAGACTGCTAGAAAATCCTTCTGCTCTTGGTTAAGATTCACAAGAGCAGGGAAACACACTGGAGTCCCACCTCCCATCCTCCCTTAACAGCCTCCTACTGGCCATAACTTAAGTCAGTCAAATGTCTGGAGAATGGAGGAATGGGTTTGTAAAGTCCAACTGCCATAATCACAAAGCAGATGAAAATGGGCTTTTTTTTGTGCGGGGGGGGGGGTGGAAGTCAATAAATATGTAATCATCTGAATGAATTTTGAAGTTATTGTAGTTGCCAATTCCTAACTCTAATGCACTTTTCCATGTATTTAATGCACTGACACAGCAAAATTTCCATGGGAGAATTCAAAACTAGAGGTGATCACTACTATCCTGCTGGGGAATAGATTAGCTGCTGTAAGTGACATACACCATTTCAAGCTTCCTAGTAGCTGTAATAAGTAAAATAAAATCTATTAAATTGATTTTAGTAATATATATTAGTTATCTCAGTATACCCAAGACAGGCAACACAGCAGAAGTGTGAGGAACCTAGAGTGGGAATGGACACGAAGGAGTGGCGTGTTCTGCTGGTAAGAGGACGAGAGTCTCAGTGGAAAGCATGGCCAGGGTCTCTTCAGGCTGAAACACCAGGCTGCGCTTAGGTAATTAGGAGCCTTGCAGGTGGCATGGTGCATACCTGGAAGAGGGGAGAGGTAAAACCGGAAGCACCAGATGGAGTGTGTGGAGCCTGACACCAGAGGCCAGGGCAAGGTGGTTGAGTTCCCGCTCGTGGGTGGCGTGGGCCTGCTGAGAAGGTTCAGCACAAAATGGCAAGATCAGACACATGCTGGGAAAAGATTCGTGTACAGGGTGCTCATTGAAAGCAGAAACAACAAAGACCTAAATAGCCCCATCTGTTCCTCCATTCCCTTGGTGTGAGGCATGATCTGCTGTGTTTATCTATGAATTTTTCCATGTCAATTCGATTCCCAGTGTCTTGGATGCAGCTGTCTAGTAATAGCTTGTCTTTTTGTATGAACTTCAAAGATGGTCACCTAATTAGCTCCTGAGAACCATAGCACTAGATTTAGTCATTAACCAAATCTAGAAAAACACCAGGCATTGTTCCTTTTTATACCACCGGGATATTTATTTTCTAACAGTGCTATTACTTTTGCATGGTTATCAAATCTGCTGATAAAATTCCATACATCATCTGAATATTTTCTAAAAAGCAAATTTTAGCACCCACAATGTGCCATGAAGAGATGAATAAGACAAGTACAATCCTTGAGGCAAATGAAGACACTTAAACAGACAACTCTATAGACTATCCGAAGCCCAATAGCTTTTCATACATCTAAGTTAATGCCTTCAGGACAATCCAGTCTTTTAAAACACATTTCCACAAAAACTGTGCATAATACGGACAAACGGTCCTATTAATCGAATTGCATACATATTTAATAAATGGATTAAATCTACATTTATGTATTTGTGAATTTTTTGTTATAAACATTTGCTTAAAAACCAATATTGAGTCTGTGATGTGTTTGACAAAGACAGCAAGATACATGCATATATAGACAGGAGACTTGCACACAGGAGTCCATGGGCTCCGAATTAGGTCCCTTAATAGTTGTATGATGTTGGCCAACATGCTCCGTTTCTCTAATCTTCAATGTTCTTTGAAATGAGAACTGTAATGCAGCCCATCAAACAGGGCTGTGTGGAGATCTGGGTGGCTCTGCGGCCTTCCTAAGCCTGAGCCAGGCAGGGTGCTAAGCTCATGTGGCTCAGCGGGCCTCTGTGCCTGGACACGTTCTCTGAACTCAGAACTAAGTTCACACACTCTGATGCTGGGACACCCCAAGTGAGCCTTGACCTCAGGAATGAGTTTGGGCAAATGCCCCAGTTCCCTATCCCCTCATTTAGAGAATTCCAAAGCAAGCTCCAACAGGATCCCACAGTCTCCAGCGTAGACACGGGCGATAATCCCACAATGGGAATCCGCTCATTAACACACTTTTTGTTGGCGGTCTTCCCTTCCTTGCCTCATGTCCCCACACCCACACAGTTTTTCCTGGGTCACATCCCAAATAAACACCTGTGCCCCATGCATGTCTCAAAGTCTGCTTTGACAGGCACCTTGCTGACATCCGGCTCACCTGAGCTGAATGCACTGCTGGGCACAGGATCAAAGACCAGAGAAAGCCACCATGGTTGTCACTGGTCACCCACCAGCTTCCTCACTGTCCTCTGTCAGCTGTGTGTGACTCTGAGCCACAGCATGTGAGAAATATTCTGAGGGTTTAACTGGAAAGGTCTTCACGGGTGAGTGGGGGGAGATTTGGGGTGGGTTCTGCGTGCTCTTCATTTGAAGCAGATGAGGGATACCTTTAACTGAGCCAGTGTGTGTTTTCCGCAGCCACAGGCAGAAATCGTGGTCAACACAGCATTTCATCTTGAATTTCCTCTGTACAGAGTGAAGGGATACAGAGAGCTATCCACGATGAAAAGGGCCTGTCTGCTGTAACTTAGGGCCCAAGGAAACTTGACTCTTGTCACAGCCTTAAAAGTGGAAATAACTTGTCTTAGCTCTGTTCACAAGGAAAGGAGAAAAAGAAGGAAGAAGGAAGGCGTAAGACAGACTGAATGGAAATCACCGCCAGGTGCAGATTCACCCTGAACGAGCATTTAGACTCAATATTAAGTTTCGTCCTATAACTAAACGGCTTAACAAATTTAGTTTAAAACCTAATTTCCAGAATACTAAATCATCAGATGTTTGTCTTTTATGTCTTGAACCAGAATTTCAAGTGTTCCAGGAAGGTGAAACTCGGAAAAAGAGGCTTGCTCCTCCTGCTGTAGGTCAACTGCCCACTGAGGAAGGAGGACATGGTGAGCTCAGAGCCCAAGCACCCTTCCTGGGCATTCTGGATGACCCAGGGCATAGGTCATGTGACTTCTCCCAGGAGGCACAGACCAAACTCTCAACTATTTTGTATTCTCGTGTCTGTTCTCTGAACATGCAAGCAGTACATACCCATGAGACTGGGACTTAAGACTTTGTGATGAATTAAACCTGAAATATTCTAATGTTGAAATTGAGAGTCTTCTGACTTATGGTTCAGCAAGTGTAACTGACCCGACCTGTCTATCAGTTGCCATTGAAAGAGGGACCCCTGCGGAAGAGAACCTGCACATTCTCAGGCATTGCTGTCATCCCCCTGCCTCAGTGGCTCCCCAGTGACACAGATGCTCCCAGCCTGGTCCCCAAGGAGCTCTTGGCACACTTTCCCATATCCATCCCTAGCTCTGAGCACACTGCTTTAGCTTTTCTGGTTGAAAATCACAAAGCCAAGTGAAGCGAAACGGGAGGGATCACTGGAGAGGGTACAATGAGGTGCCTTAGCACAGGCTCCGAACACCTTTCCTCTGCCCCTGCCACCACTGTGACTCAAGCTGTCCTTCCCAGTATCTGGAAACCTCAGACATTTGAAAGAAGCTACCTGGTCTGCCTATTTGGTCCAAACTATGACCGTGGATGAGAAACCATGAAATTCAATTATGGCTCCAAGAGTCCTGCCCTGTGACTCTGGGGCAGATCAGAGAAAACATCCAGAGAAGAAACAGCCCCAAATGTGTTTTCTCGGCCTGTGTTCACGTATAGCGCCTTCCTTCTGCATGCTGGCAAAGCTAGCACGGTCCTCTAAGGCCAGCCTGCAGCGAAGGCCTTCCCGACTCTCCCAAACAGACATTCTCCCTCCGTGAATCCTAATATGTCCCTGTCAGATCATTTTGATTGACATACGATTTACTGCCATACGTTTCAGCTTTTTAAAGAACACAAGTCAGCGGTTTCCACGAGGTCACCATTGTGCAGCCACCACCGTCACCTGATTCTAGAACTCACTCACCCAAAACAGGAACCCGTACCCGTTTCCAGTCACCGTAGGCCCTCGGTCCTGGCAACTCTCTTCTGCTTCCTTTCTCTGTGGATTTGCTTTTTCTGGATACCTTCTGCCATGTGGTCATACTGTGTGAATCCTTTCATGTCTGTGTTTCCTTGTCAGCACGATGTCCTCACGGCTCGTCCCTGTCATGCAGTTATCAGAGCTTCATTCCTTTTTATCGCCAGATAATTTTCCACAGTCTGAACATTCCACATTGTGCTTATCCAACCCTCAGTCTGCGTGTTTGGGTTCTTTTCACTTTTTGGCTGTAATTAATAATGCTGTTGGGAACATTTGTGAGCAAGTGATTATGTGAGGGTATGCTTTTCAGTTCTTAATTCTCATATTATAATAACATCCATTGACTATTACGGTATCAGGTGGTCTTTCTCCCCGAGACGTCTCTGTAAGAACCTGAATTCATTGCTACAAGTCTACAAGCTGAACCCCCTGGAGGAGTCTCACTGCTCCAACATTAATACCGAGATTGCACTCTGCAAGCAGTAGACGCCTTCAAAACTGTGCCACGGATCTTCGTAGCAGCTGTATGAAGCAGATATTGCTCTCACTCTGTCAAACTGGGCACGGAGGCACACAGACAATGACTTGCTTCAAGAATTCCATCAGCTCTGCCGTTTCTATCAGACACCCTGCAGCGAGGCGTGGGCAGAAGGTACACCCGTCACACCCAGGGTCAGGCACTGATTTCAGATGCTCCTCTTATGTGCCTGCCCCTGGGAACACTGTGCATTCTGGCTAGGACAGCAACACCTCATGGGGCTCTGGAAACTTCCAGAGCAATGGTGTGGCACCTTTCCCCCAGCAGCCATGAAATTCAACAAGACATAAACTCGTGTTGTGTTAAACCCTGTGGCTCTGGAATCATTTCTTGCTTATTCATAGCCAGAACATAGTCATTAATTGCTTTGCCTAAAATCACCCACTTGGGTTAGAGAAAAAAGTAGATGCAAACCACGGGGTGTTTTCCTCCAAAATCCTGTTTTACTTTACTCTAAACACTGCAAGGATGGCCTTTGTGTGACCTAAGATCTTACGTGATTCGCATCCACTTCCTGGAGGAGACACACGCTGAGGTTGACCTACATTTGATCTGGTGTGGAGTCACGTCCCTAATACTCACCTGCACCTTTCATCTCTCCATGGTTACTTCTGATATTTAAGTTTTCCAGTGGAATTTAAGAATTGATGCACAATCACCAAGTCACAGCATCAGCTCAGAAGCCTGTCAACAGAGGAACAGATAAAGAAAATGCAGGGGGTTTATGCAATCAACCTTGCTCAGCCATAAAGAGGAATGGAATGAGGTCATTTGATCATAAATGAATGGAACTGGAATGTGTCACGCTAAGTGAAATAAGCTAGACCCAGAAAGTGCAAGACTGCATGCTTCCTATCATGTGCAGAAGACACGGAGAGACAAGGAAGAAAATGAGAGGATCCCATGAAAACAGAAATGAGATGAGAGGAGCCCAGGAAGAGGTGAGGAGGAGTGGGAGGGAGGGGTAAGGGAGAGGAACGGTGGAACGAAACTCACACAGAATAGACCAAACAAACGCCACCTTTATGCACACCTGTAAAGCACCAATTCTAAAATAAATAAATAGAGGGAAGTGCAGTAGAGAAATGGGGCTGGGAAAGGGGGCGGGAAGGAAGCTCTGAGGATTGCAGTGAAGTGAATTATATTCCGTGCATGTGTGCATGTCCCAAAAGGAGCCTCACTGTTGTGCGTAATGATAAAGCGCCAAATTAAAACATTGCTGGAGCAGTGGCTCAGTGATTACAGCGCTTGCCCAGCATGTGCAAGTACACGGATTCAAACCCCAGCACCCACGTACGCAACTAAGTGTCAGAGCAACGAAAGTCATGTGAAAAACTCAATAAAAATTGATTCTCTCTGTCTCTCTCACTGTCCTTCTCTCTTAAAAAAAAAAACATTCTTTTTTAATTCAGACAATAAAATGCCAGGACAATTTTTAATGACCATGTACCATACCTCTCAGCAGATGTCAAACAACCCCATGAAGGTCTCACTTGGGAGAGAAAGGCCAAAGTGAAATTCCACTCTGCCTCCCTCTCCCATGATCCACATCTCTGCTTTCAAAAATGAAGTCTTTTCTCACGGACTGGATGTCTCTGTCTTTAAACACTCCCTCATTCCATTGGAAAACTAAGCCACCGCCTTCCACGCTTGCAGACTGATACTGCAATTTACAATTAGCTTCATTTCCAAAAGACTGAAATATCTAGGGCAGTGGTAGATCCCAGGAAGGAACGATGGGCATGCACATGTTTAGAATAGAGAGCGGAATAAAATAAGACTTAGAAAACAGTGGGAAATCTTGAAGAAACAGCCTTGCATTTACAATTCATATGGAGACTCCATCTTTGGCCATAATGCATTCCTGTGAACATTTCTTTTGTTATTATTTCATGTATAATAAACAAATACGTGAAGACATTATTTATTTATTTATTGTACTGGGGATTGAACCCAGGGGTGCTTCACCACTGAGCCACATCCCCAGCCCTTTCTATATTTTATTTTGAGACCGGGTCTCGCTAAGTTACGTAGGGCCTTGCTAAGTTGCTGAGGCTGGCTCTGAACTTGTGATCCTCTTGGCTCAGCCTCCAAAGCTGCTGGGATTACAGGTGTGTACCACAGTGCCTGGCATCATTACTTATTTATTTTTCTTTAAAAAAAAAAACAAGTTTAAGTTAAAATAGGGTAGTTGCTGAATTACACACGGAAGCTTGTACACCCATTGAAACAACAACCATGAGTGAATGGCACAGTGGCTAGGGTGGAATTGTGTGAGTCCAGATTCGGTGCACTTGGAGATTTGGACACATGAGTCCACCAAGCTTCAATGTTCCAGATTCAATTCACCAAACCCA
This sequence comes from Aplodontia rufa, assembly GCA_004027875.1. Lineage (NCBI taxonomy): Eukaryota > Metazoa > Chordata > Mammalia > Rodentia > Aplodontiidae > Aplodontia > Aplodontia rufa. The sequence goes on from PVKS010017595.1 coordinate 23,866, forward strand.
CTGGATGTTGAGGCCAAGCAAGTTAGACACCTGGGGGTATAAAAAAAAAATATATATATATATATATCCCGGTAGGCATTCAAGTTCACATTTCTTTGGTTTGAATATCAACATTCAAATGACAATCTGGATGAGAATCTACTTTCTGGACTAATAATAATAATAATAAAATAAAATAATGTTTCATCAGTTGTCCTCTGAGCCTCAACGGGGTAAATTCATCTTCAAATTTATCTTCCTTGCTTTAAATGTCTAATTTGAGCGTTCAGCCTCTGAAATCAATTTCAGACGTCTCTGGGGACCTGGAACAAATAGCTCGCCTGCTCTGTATTAAGTGTGAGCTGGGCAGGGGAAGACTTTGCCTTTCACAGACTATCAGTACGACGAGAATGATGGTGGAGAGAGAGAAGCCTCACATGTTTTCGGGAACATCAGCATCATTTAACTATTAATATTACTTAGCATTCATTATTCACGGAGCAGGACAACCTGACTTTGACCTCACTTTTGAAAAAGTGTATTGATTGGTATGAGGACAGCACCACAATTAGCCTGCGGCAAGTGGGGGTCACCCTGTGGAACTCTTCATCTGAGACACGCGCTGGTCAGCTGGGAGCCAGACCTTCAGCAACCAGAACGTTCTGGGCTGGTGGCCTGAAGTCCATCCTCCTTTGGTGGAGATAATGGTGCTGATGGTAACAATAATAATAAATAAGACCTATTGTTCTAGGGAAAGAGGCAATGGAGGAGATGACTTTTTTGATGCTGAGATCTAAATCTCTTGGACTACAAATGACTTATAGTACCAGGACTTGGGAAATGAAGGAGGAGGATGGCAAGTTTGAGGCTAGCCCAGCAACTTAGCAAGATCCTGTCCAGACATTAAATGGTCTGGGGATGTTCAGTGGGAGAGCACCCCTGGGTTTAATCCTCAGGACCTCAAAAAAACAAGTGGCCATCACTGTGAACAAGGACGATTAGCGCTGGCAGAGCAGAGTTTGGAATCAAAGAACCCAAACTTGGGCAAAATGGAAAATACAGCTCTCCATCCCAGCAACATGAAGCCAGCGGGAGTGTTTTCTGTTTTGAAAAGTGGAACACTTCACTAGTAGAATGACTTTGGTCCAGGAAAAAGAATCTCTGCTGTTGTAATGAGCAGGATCCAGGGGAATGCGGTGGAAGAGTGTGAGCCAGGGCCTCGGAAGGCTGGGTGGACAGCGTGCCTCCCGTGGTCTGTACTGGATGATGTGTGCGTCCCAACACCCACCAAGCGTTACCCATAATCAGGGGTGTTGATGGTGGGGCGTGGAACACGGGCCTGAGTTTGCTGACATTGCTACCTTTTCAGAAGAAGGGTTCCTGCCTGCATCTTTCCAGCCGCAGGGACTTGGAAGACCTTGACCTCTACGAGCTCTGCTGACCTACCGGGCAGGATGGGCAATGCCACCTCCGGGGACAGTTTGGAAGGTCCCATGAAAAAGCAAAGGGAAGAAAGCCCGGCACTCAGTACTTAAGCAAGGCTGCTCCGTCCTTCACATCAGTAAGCCTCTGACATACAATAGATTTGGAAGTCTTTTCTTGCCACTCTTCAAATGATTCAGGTTTTCCTTTAGAGGTTTTTTATTATTATTAATACCATGATTTGTATTAATATAGAAGGGATCCCGAAGCCACCCGACCCACTTCCTGACTTTAAATGGGATGACATGGAGGCCGATGTCACTAACCTTCATTTGCATAGCAGGTTAGTTGCAAGCGAGACCCAAGTCTCTTGACCGAGTGGTTTCAGCTAGGCAGAGGCCGGCAGAGAGGACATGTTCTTATTATAAACAAGATCATAGGAAGCGTTCCAAACACACCCATGTGCAAGCATCCTGTTCTCAAACTGCCCCAAAGCTTGTGGGGTGAGCCCTCAGATCCAGTAACTACAGGGCAAGGCCGAGGGGCACCAAAGGACCATCCGTACCTGCCACTCAGAAATGATGAACTCTGTGATTTTTTAAAAAACATTGCTTTGGCTGCAGGACCCTTGCTGGCTTCTAATACTGTAAATCATCTCCCTCCCGGATTCCTAGCTTACTTGGTCAATACAAACAGAACAATTGCCTAAAAGACGCGTAGACTTTGATGTTCTCTGTCATTGTCAGCACACAAAAGCCCCGGGATTGACCTACTTACAGGGCCTTTCCTCCTCTGCTCCCCAATAGAACTCTCCCTGTATTTACAGACTCCGCAGAAAACCTGGATTTAGATAGTGCTTCCCTGGGGAGACCTTATTAGCACTAATCCTTGTCTTGGAACAAAAGCAGCCCACCGATGGGATCGTGGAGCTCCAATACCTCTGCCCGGTCCCAGCACAACCGCCTCGTGTAAATCCCTGCCACTCACCTCCACGTCACGCTGTTGGTATGCTAACTGGAGGGCAGTTTTCCAATTACACTATTTTCATAGATCCTCAATTAATTACAGAGTTATTAGGTGTCATTTTGATCATGTCGTTTGCCCGACAGAGTACACGGTGGCTCAGGGCTGGCATACTCAGCCCCTGCAAAGGCTCAGCTTCTGTTAGTCTTGATGGAATTTCTTCCTCATTCTTTAGCTGAGCCCCTGACTGTTCATGGTATTGGGGGGATTCATCCCGGAAGTTAGGCCAAGGCCAGAGATGTGAGAAATATGACTCATCCTGAGTCTTCAGTTCCTGTCTCGAAGTCTTTACAAAGATATCTCCACCCAGTGACACATCCGGGGCGTGTAATTAGCTCCGTGTTCTCCTAGAGGGGGGACCAAAACAGCAGTGCCTCATGAGGCTGGGTCTACCAGAAGCCCTTTTGCCTAAGTGCCTAGGCACTGCGTCTGTCCAGAGCATTCCCAGCCAGGGACTGAAGTTGAGGGGTCATTGGACAAGTGCTCAGAGGTGAGTGTGGGGTGTTCATTCAAGACAGCTCATACCTGCAATGTAGAAACCACCCACACACCTGGGCATGGACTTCTACACGTGCCAAGACCACCCATATAAAGTACTACCGTCTTCTGACGGGGAAAAATATCCATGATTAATTAAATTTAAAATCAGGTGATGAGAGATTATGCATAGATTGATTCTGTTGTAAAAAAAAAAAAAAGACCGTTAAAACATAGCTTTCTTCGTAAGAGAGGGAGAGAAAGAGGAGGCTGATTTTATTTATTTTTTCATCTGGTTTTTGTTTTTCCTCCAATTAGTTGTGTAGTAGTGCTGGGTTTGAACCCAAGTCCTTGTGCCTGCCAGGCCATTGCTCTACCACTGGGCGATGGCTCTAGCCCTAAAATGGGTCCCTTTCACATGACTCATCCTCAGGTGGGAGGGGGGTATTATGTTTCTGGATTTCTTTTTCTGAGTGTGAACTGCTACAATTTGTTGTGATTTTTTAATAGCTATTGACATATAATTTACACAGCACAAAACTCTCCCCTTTGAATAACATAATTCATTGGGTTTTAGAGTTTTTGCACAGTCACACAGCCTTCATCACTGACTCCAGAGCATTTGCATACTCCAAGGAGGACCTGGCCCTCGTTCTTCCTGTTCCCTTCCATCCAGGGCACCCACTCCTCTACCCTCTGCCTCCACACAGTCTGTTTCAGTCAGCGTTTTGCAGCTGCGACTAAACGAACTCACAAGAACAATTTCAGGAGGAAAAGTTGATTTGGGGCTCATGGTTTTGGAGGTGCATGGAAGGCCAGCTCCATTCCTCAGGACTGGAGGTGAGGTGGAACATCACGCCTGCAGGGATGAGGCTCCAGGGAGTAGAGAGCTTCAGGCGTGACATCAGGAAGCAGATCGGAGAGCGAAACTCCAGGCCAGATACGGAGTACATGCCACAGACACACATCCCCAGTGACCCACCCTTCCACCCCACAGTTTCCAGTTAACTCACTGAGCCTTCTTGAATTGTGACACATGAGCTTTTAGGGGACACCTCACATTCAAACACGTGCCTTTTCCAGACCTTTCACATAAGTGGATCCATACAATGGGTGGTCTTTTGCTTCAACCTTGTTTAACTTAGTATAATATTTTTCACAGTCAACAGTGTTATAGTATATATCAATAATTCATTCCTTTTTATGGTGGAATAATATTCCATTTCATAGATATACCACATTTATTTGCACATACATCTGTTGATGAACATTTGGATTGTTTCCTCTCTTCAAATACTACGAAAAATGTTGCTGTGAATATCCACATACAATTTTTATGTAGATATGTTTTTATTTTCCTTGAGTGTGTACCATGGATCATGAAGCAGCTCTGTGTTTAACAGAGGAACCACCAAACTGATTTTCCAAGTAGCTGACTCATTTCATCTTTCTAGCAATGGGGTGTGAGGGCGCCAACTCTTCCATACAACACTCACTACTATCCGCCTTTTCTACTATAGCCATCCTAGGGGTATGGTGTGAGTCAGCGTAGCCTGGATTCAGATGTCCTCAATGGAATGGTGCTGAGTACATTTTAACACGATTCTGGTCCATTTGTTCACCTTATTTTGAAATTTATTTATTCAAATCTTTTCATCTTTGATTGGATTGTTGTTGAGTCATTAAAGTCTCAGACTTTATATTAATTTGCAGTGAACTTTATCTTTTGCAGCAGTTTTAGGTTCACAGAACATGGAGCTGAAGATGTGGACCCCTACACGCACGCCTCCCCAGTTTTCAACACCCCTCACCTGAGTGGCGTGTGCGTTGCGACTGATGACCCTACACGGACGCGTTGCCCTCACCGAGTCCGTCGTTTGCATAAGGGTTCACTCTGGGTGCTGTGGACAGATTTAGGCCACACGCCCCCCACTGCAGTCCCATGCAGAGTGCTTCCCAGCCCTAAGAGTCCCCCTGCTCTGGCTGCTCAGCCCTCCCTCCCTAACTCCTGGCACCATGGTGATTGACTGTTCCCTTGTCCCCATTGTCAAGTACTTAGAATTGTGCTCTATGTGACCTTGTCAGATTAACTTCTTTCACTTAGCAATACGTGATTAAGTTTCCTCCGTGTCCTTCATGACTTGAAAGCTCATTTGTCTTTATTTATTTCAATAAAAATTTATTATGTATATTTAGGGTACACAACGTGATGATAGATGATATCACATATAACAAAATTGCCACTATAGTAGGACAAGGTAGTGCATCCAACCTCCTACCTACCCATTTACCCTGTAGCAAAAACTGCTGCAAAATCTCACCCAGCAAGAATCCCCACTCTAGCATTAACTATAGTTCTTGAGAACATTTGAACTTTGAACTGGTTCAGTTTCATATTTTTTACTTCATATATTTTGGCCTACATATTCCCACTTCTGCTCCTCCACCCACCTACACTAACCTTGGTAAGCAACATTTTGTTATTTCCATATCTATTTGATGCATTATTTTAGATGTCACATATAAAGGAGATCATGAAAGATTTCAATATTTTCCTTCTGCTTGACATATTTGCCCTGACATAATGTCACAAAGCTTCACCCATGCTGTGAAGGGCTCAAGAGTTTACTACAGAGCATATATAACACAACTTCTTTATCTATTGCCCATCTATGGAAACTGAGGCAGTTTCCCTACCTTGGCTGTGGTGAACAATACAGGAATGAACGTGGGAGGGCAGATATCCTTATACGGTGGGGACTTCATTTCCCAGGGCTTATGCACCTTCTTCTGGATCTACACCCAAAGTTTAGAATCAAACTCTCCAGGGCTTCCCAGTGCTCTTAAGGCAAATGGAAGTTCCCTCCTCTGGCTGTGACACTCTGGGAAGGCTGACCTGTAGCCCACCCTAGGCCCTCCTGGCCTTCTCCCCTCTGCCCTCACACCCCAGCTCCCGTGATCTCGGCTTCCTGGCATATCTCCGATCCTCTTTACTGCTCCCACTGCCCACCCCCAAGCTTCCCGGGCTGTCTCCTTCTCATCCTCAACATCTCAGGAGTCACATCCTCAGAAAGGCCTTCCCTGCCCCATCTTATCAATAATAATAACCAATATTTGATTGTGCAAGCTTACTTCTTTTCTTTTAAGAGAGAGAGGGACAATGAGAGTGAAAGAGAGAGAATCAATTTTATTTAGTTTTTCATCTGGTTTTCATCGCTCCAACACTTCGTTGTGTACATGGCTGGGGTTCAAACCTTTGTGCCTGCACATGCCAGACAAGAGCTATAGCCACTGAGCCACCACATCAGCCATGCAAGCATGCTTTTAATATCTCCATTTCCTCAGAAATAAGCTTGTTTAATTCTAAGTTGAATGGTGAAGAAACTCAGACACAGTGGTAAGAGGCTCACCTGCATCCATACAGCCTGAATGAGATGATTCTGGAAAGCACACCCTCCAGCTAGAGTTCTTGCTACCAACTGTTAACACTATCTCCATGCTTATTGTACCACTTCTTATAGCCCCTATCTTCTCTCTATTCGTAGCATGTATCAGAAAGTAAAATACTTAGAACATGCTATTTATTATGTTATTCATTCATTCATTCAACCAGCCATTCATCTGTCCACCCATCACTTCACCCCTCTACATAGCTAAACACCCATCTACCCATCCATCCATCCTTCCATCCATCCATCAACTCACCCCTCTACATAGCTAACACCCATCTACCCATCCAATATCTACTCATCCATCCATCTACCTACCCATTCATTCATCCTGTTGCTTGCCTGTCTTTCTTTCCTTCCTTCCTTCCTTCCTTCCTTCCTTCCTTCCTTCCTTCCCTTCTCCTTTCTTTCTCTCTCTGGCTTCTTCCACAGGCGGTGAGCTCAGTCCAGGGAGGGTTCCTTCTTTCTTTGTTTCCTGTTATATACTCAGAGTTACCCTAGTGCCTGGCTCAGTGTGGGAACTCAATGAATGCAGCTGAGAGAGGTCACCAAGTCCCGTACAGGCGGCTGTGAGAGTGAGAGGCCCTCTCCGCTGGGTCACCTGAAGGACTCCCAGGAGGGATTTCTCCAGCTGATCAGTGTGGGCAGTTCACAGTGCCACCTGACTATGACTAGAGCGTCCAAGTCTTTCATGCATCTGTCTAGCAAAAGGACTGCGCAGGGGACCTTAGGCTGTCTTCCGCTTGGGAAGGGCTGCCAGACTTAAGTTGTATGGCTCCAAGGGTCAGAAACCTCAGATTGTATCACAACAAAAGCTGCTGGAGCCACAGAAGGACAGCTGTGGGCGGGGGGGGTCAGCAGGAGTGGGAGCTCCCTGGCCCTGGCAAGACCCTGGAGAAGATGAGATGGTCTTCATCAGGGCTGCTGACATGGGGATTCCTGCACAAGGGAACCGTGGGGACCAGGGTGCTAGTGTTCCTTTCCAACTTCCCCAGACTTCTGTGCCTTGTGCTGCCCAGGGGGCTTGAGTTGCCCAGAGTTCAACCCAATGCTGCCTTTGCCTATGGTCATTAAGTGGGAGACTAAATGGTCTACACGGAGTCAATACCCCAGGCTTCCCATGCATTTTGGGAAAAGATCTCTCTTTTACAGTCTATATGTGTAGACCCACTACAGAGAACCCAACATGGTCTCCTTGTATTTCTAGCCTTAAGAGCTGACATGCTTTTAATAGCTATAATGGGGAGCTGGAACAGTGGCTCAGCAGTTATGGTGCTTGCCTGGCATGCGCAAGCATTTGAGTTTGAACCCCAGCACCACATACACAATGAAGAGTCTAGCAAAGAAAGCTACGTGAAAAACTAAATAAAATTGGTTCTCTCTTTCTTTATAAAAATAAAGAAAAAAAAAATAAAAGCTATAATGTCAGGTGTCAGGTTCCCCAATCACAACTTCACAATCATATCTACAGATCCCTGTCCCCTGTCTATCTAAATTACAAAATACTGAAAAGCAATGAGCCAGTAAGAAAATCATCCTTGATCCGCCTACCTTGCTATCGGGTCCATAAACTTTTTTGTATTTTATTCTAGTCTTATTTTCTACAGCCATATATGTCTCTATTTTTATTTTAATCCTGCCGTCTCTCTTTAAACATACCATAACTGCGCTCTCTGCCATTAGTAGCCTTCTAAAACACGATTTTTAATGGCTGTTTAGGGCTCTGTTCCACAGCTGCTCCTCAGAGCAGAACTCCAGGGCTGGTGGATATTCAAAATGTGTTTGAGAATTTCCTCATCATGAGCATTGAAATGGAGTTATTTATATAGAGATCTTGCATATGACTATGTCTTTAAGAAAAATATGATTACTTCTTTAAAAAAAATCTCCAGGATTCAAATTGCTGAGACCAAGGGAAAGCCCATTTATAAAGTTTGATATAAATTGCCCGGTTGTCATCAGGAAGAGCCTCATCCCTGCCAGTCCTGCCAGCAGAGTTGGAGAGGGGCTCTCTGGAAGCTCAGGTCCAGCTCACACTGCAGACCCAGGGGAGAGGCGCTGACCCTGGAAAGTGCTGCCCACAACCCAGTGTTGCAGGACTAGGACCTTCCAGGAAACGATCAGGGCAAAGACCCTCTTCAAATCTCCACCCTGGTGATCAAGTGGGGAAGATTTCAGACATGCACTCAGAGTAACAGGAATGAACTTGTTAGAAGGGACGGGAAAGGGGAAAAGAGGACACTCTGAGGGGAGAAAGTGGGTCCTCCCAGAGAGGGGAGGACAGCGTGCCCTCCTGCAACCAGTTCTATTGGAAGTCCCAGAGACTTTCCACAGACTCCTACTCCTGGGGGTGCTGGGGGCTTGGATTTCGCCACCAGAAACAAGGCTTCCTCGACAGAGGCAGAACTCCACTCATTTCTCCATTCCTGCCTCTCAGTTCTGTGACCATGGGAGGTTCTGCGATGAAATGAAATGACAGGAGGGAAGAGGCTGGTGACCGGACTCCAGGACACCCACTCACTCCACGGCAATATTGGCAGTGCCCCCAGTAGAAGCCTCTCCCAGGGTGGAGGTCCTGCTGAGAGGGGCAGTTGGAAGACTCCATCGCCTGCCATGTGGAATCTCCATGAATCAAACACTGAAGTCATGGCGGCTTTTTGCTTTTTCTGAGTTAAAAGTATAAAAAGTCAGAGTTCTCCAGTTAAAGTGCCAGACCCCCTTTCCCGGTTTATTTTACTCCTAGCCTTGGCCTGAGGAGTTCTCGATTCCTGGGGGCCTTTGGGGTTCCAGAAGCAAGATCAGCCACTGCCCTCCCACAGTGACAGCTCAGGCTCCTGATGGGCAGCTCAGTCCCCCAAGTCCCCTATGAGACCCTTATTATCTAAAGAGCTGAAAGATTTAACACGACAAATAGCAGGGACATGATTAGTACTGCCTCCCAAACCACTAACTCCTGAAAGCATTCCAGCTTCTACCGTTAAGTCAGATTTTTCTTCGTTATTCCAGGAAACATGATGTTTCCCGAGCCCTGCCTTACAGCTGCCAAGGACTACAGACACTCCAAGAAGAGAGCAGAGGAGAAACCCTATTCATCTGTGTCCATAGTCTGGTCCTCCAGGGTGGCAGATTAGATCAAAGGGGGAAAATCGTCCCTGGACAATTTGATCTGTGCCCCACGCCCCACTGCGGAGGGGACGATCTCAACTCCCAGCTCGAAAGCCAACAGCAGTCCTACCTTCGGGGCTCCTCCTCTCTGTCATTTCCCTCCTGGCCCACGGAACGAAGCTAGGGCTGTGTCCACTCCACATTTCCCATAAATTGGCCTCTTCATCCTGTGGCTCTGTGGTGGTTTCCATGCTCAGGCTGAGAAACTGCTACAGCCGCTGATCCACACCTGAACTTTAGCGGGATAACCGTGCTCAGAAGATCGCTGCTCTGCGGCTTTCTTGTCCCACGGACCTCAGGTCTGTGCTGTCTCTTCTCACTTTAGCATGTCCCAGGCTGAGTGAAGTCTCTTAATGTTACCTCTTCCTCCCCATCAGCAAGGTCCACTTCTGTGCTTCCTTCAAGCTGTTCCTAGAAGCCCAGCTAATGTTTCAACGCACCCTGCACAGCCCCGCACCGCTGGCCAGGACTCATTCCACACCCAGCTTCCCTGCAGACAAACGGCAGCATGGATCCTGCCCTTGCCATGCGGGGACAGGCCTGTTCTGCCCAGGGCAGTCTTGACCTCTCTTGTGCCCGTTGAGGAAGAGCCACACCCTCGCTGGAGCCTCCACATGGACCATGGCCTTCACCCTCCCTGGGACTCCTGTCTCCCATAGGTGCAGGGCAAGGTCCTGCTGCAGCCTCAGATGCTGCTCCTGCCCAGTGCCCACTGCTGGCTGCAGGCAGAGTTGACCAGGCTCCACGTGGACATCTGCTGAGGTTACCTACAGCAGCCACCTGCCCTTCCAGAGGTTTTTGCATGCCAGCTTTCTTTTACGTAAAGGAATTCACACGACTCTGGGTATTTTTGCAACCAAGATCTGCAGCTTGTTCCTAAATAACATTGCTCCACTGTGAACAAAGTCCCTGTAAGCCATGGTCATGCATCAAAATCAACCTGCAACGTGACCTTTAGCCTCTCGCCTGGGCCCCGGCAGCTAAAAGTCAACTGCACAGTTCTAAAGGCTGGCCTGGCCCTCCTGAGCTCCTCTAGGCTGCCAAAGTCAAAACCCTACAGCCACAAAGTGCCAGGCCCACCCCAGGCCCCAGCAACGCTGCAGGCACTCCAGATGTGAGTGGCGTCCTCAGATGTCACCATGCAAGCAAACACATCCTACGGCAAAGCCATTAGTGCCGTCCTTCCTGTCTGCCTGAGATCTGAGCAGGTGGGGGATGAAGAAAGAGGAGATGGGTAGAGGCTGAAGTTTGCCTTCATTACTGATAACATCAAAAGCGCAGGAAGATGGAGTGGGCAGGAGGGAGGTTGGGCTCTTGAGTCAGCCCCGGCATCAGGAAGATACATCGTCCGGCTGGGGCAGGGCTGGAGCCCAGTCTGCCTCCCCAGGATGGCAGCTGGAGTGAGGACAAGGGATGGATGGATGGAAGGGAAAGTCGCCCTGAATGACTGCTCCCAAAGGCTACACCACACGGGCCCAGCTTCTTCCCACGGAGGCTGCATTTCCATTACTCGACTCCTGAGGAGTGGCTTAAATAAAAATCTAGCAAAACCCTAACCGCGGGAAGGAGGCGTCAAGAAAGGCGAGGTTTTCCAACTCACACTGCGCATGGGTGAGGGATGTCTCAGGCCCGCACTCTGCTCTCAGTGAGGTGGGGAGTGTCTGACCACAGCCTCGGAGTGGGTGTCCATGGGGAGGGTGTGGCCCATGTCTGGCCACGTCATCTCCGAGGAGTGGCGACTTCCATAGTGTCTCAGTGCTGCGGATGACGTCCTCTCCTGCAGGCAGACCCACCAGACCTTCCTGAGGTCCCCTCGATTTCTAGGCTGCCTTCCAAGGAAGGGAAGCTGCATAAAAGGCCCAAACTGGGGCATAAGGTGTGTCATTTAACACGCTCAGTGAGCCTCTTAGCTGCTAGACCCTGTGGGAGGTACTGGGGACAGAGATATAATTAATACTGGGGGCTTTCCCACAGGGGCTTCCAACGGAATGGAGCACGGAGATGTTGTCCGTCAGGATCTAGGCTGTCCTGAGGATTAATGAGTGATGCGCAGAAGAGGCTAGGAAGGCGTCTGGGAGGGAAGAGGAAGGATCCATCCAAGGGTGGGAGAAGAACTGGCGGACAGTGGACAGGACCCCGGGTTTGGATGGTCGTTGGAAGGAACCAAAGAAACGAGCTTTGCTTTGAAGGCCACTGGGGTCCTTTGTGTGCAGGGTTCACACAGGTGAGTGTCTTGCCTGTAGCTGTGACTTTAGAATCTCCCCTATGGGCTGCATTGTGCCCCTCATTTTTGTATATTTAAGCCCTGTCCTCAAGTTCCTCCCAATGTAACTCTGTTCAGCACATTCGCAATAGCTAAGCTATGCTGTCTTTCAATAGGTGAATGGATAGATAAACTGTGGCGTGTGCACACAGTGGAGTATTACTCAGCCATGAAGAAGACTGCCATTATGTCATTTGCAGGCAAATGGACCTGGAGGACCGCACGCAAGGGAAATGCCAGGCTCAGAAAATCAAAGGCTGAATGTTCTATCTGATGTGCGAACGCTAACCCCAAATAGGGAAAAAGCACAACGAACAAAGGGGAAGGAAATGGAGGAAGGAGGAATGAAACAGGGAAGTGTGCAGAAGGAATTGGACCTAACTTTCTCAGTCTGATATGAACCTCATCAACATGCCTGTCAGTAGAGGAATAAAAAACTGCTAGTGAATAACAGAAAGACCAACCGAGGAGAGGGAGAGAAAGGGGAGGCAGGCGGGAAGGGAAATCCCGCAACCTGACCTAGCGCAAGATGCTGCCTGCGTTTATAAAACACCAGTGTTAATCCTGTTGTCCAGTTTATCGAACAGAAAGCAGCGGTGAGAGGAAGGGGGAAGGGGAAACCCTGGGAACTGAGCTAAATCAGGAACAGACACACCCCAACTTTTACAAGCTTGCCTATGTATATCTACTGTCATGAATGTTAAAAAAATATGAGGTGAGAGGAAGGGAGAGGGAGGGGGAAACTTGGGGACTCAATTAGAACAAGTTAAATTCCAATCAGTCACTGTATAATCTTATGTCATGTATACTTAAAAAAGAATGGAAAAAAAATTTTTTTTTAATTAAAGAGAGAGGGACAGTGAGTGAGAGAGAGAGACAGAATCATTTTTATTTCATTTTTCATGAACTTGTTGCTCGGACACACTTCATTCTGTATGTGGTGCTGGGATTTGAACCCACATACTCAAGCATGCAAGGCAAGCGCCGTAACCGCTGAGCCACCACTCCAGCCCCACCCCCACCCCCTAAAGTTTTAAAACATTTTAAAAAGGAGGCAATCAGGCAAAATGAAGTCATGGGAAGGTCTCCGATTTGATAAAACTCAGGTCTTACAAGAAGTGACTAGGACACAGATGCAGGCCAAGGGTGTCTTCCAATCCCGCGGAGAGGCCTCAGCCTCAGACCTGCCTGACACTCCCACCTTGGGCCCCAGCCTCCAGGCGGGTGGAGTGTAAATCTACTCCTCCGTGCTTCCTGGGGCAGCCCCTGTGTGCACACCCGCTCTGGCTGCAATCGCCACCGCTGGGGCGTAGGAGGGACCTAAGTCATGAGTGCATGAACCCAGGTAAGAAATCAGGAGGAGTCCCCTTTCCAGGGCTGTAGACATGGGGTTGATTAGAAAGAAGTTCAGACCACAGAATTCATAGGGTTTGGGGACCCATTTAGTACAAAGAGAGGGAGAGAAGGGGCCTCATGGAGAATTCCTCATTTGAGTGACGGGATCAAGTGTCAGCAGGGCAAATTGTTTGGTTTTGTTTTTGGTACTGGACATTTTAGTTCAGGAGCACTTTACCAATGAGCGACATCCCCGGTCCTTTTTATTTGTTTGCTATTTTTATTTGCTTAGGGCCTCACTAAGTGGCTGAGGTTGGCATAGAACTTGAGTTCCTCCTGTCTCAGCCTCCCAAGCTTCTAGGATCACAGGCATGTGTTGCTGCACCCAGCTCATCAGGGGCCACCTCCCTACAAAAGCCCGCGACTTTGCTGTGAACCTTAGCTTGTGAAGCACCATCCAGAATAAAGGATGCTGGGGGCTGGAGCTGTGGCTTGGCGGTGACGCACTTGCCCGGCATGCGCAAGTACATGGATTCAAACCCAGCACCACGTACATAGCTAAGTGTTGGAGCAACAAAAGCCATGTGAAAAAAAACTCAATAAAAAATTGATTCCCTCTGTCTCTCTCTCTCACTGTCCCTCTCTCTTTAAAAAAAATAAAAAAATAAAAAATAAAGGATGCTGGACTCTGGGTAGATCATCAGGTTCTGAGAGGGAAAGTTGGGGAGCCCTAACCCTCCCACAGTCAAGCTGTGAGTTCAGGTAGGTTTCCAATGTGGACTTTGGTGGACTCGGTTCCATGTAAGACTTCCTTCCCCCAAATAGGTAGACTTATCTCTAAGGTCTCTGCTGCTGGGTGGGCTTTGCCAGTCACTCGTGCAAGGGGAAGGAGAAGAGGGAATTAATTCTGAGTGGCAATAGCACTTATTTCTCTTAGCTAATAGCCAAGTGTCTCTAATTCAAACGAACTGAGCTAATTGAACGAAAACGAATCTTAACAGTCCTGGCTACTAGACTGTATTTAAAAGCAATTGTTCTCAATCAATAAATCCTGTGGATTGTTTGATTCCATTAGAGATGTATCTGTTACCAAGCAGCTGGCACCCAGACAGCTGCTGTAGAGAGTGATCTCTGCCACTCTGTTAAATCATGGAGACAACTGCATTCGCACATTCCCAGCCTCAAGTGACTACATGACAGAAGCTCAGGGCTGAGCCAACTCACACCACAGGCTGTCCCCAAGGCAAAAACCTTGGGACGCTGTGCTCTGTGCTGTCCGGAAAACCTTCCATCCTGCAGAAACTTCCCAGGGCAGGTCTACGAGACGCCACCCTAAAATGTAATTCAGTGAGGTGACTTGGGATGTACACCGTATTCCTCAGTCTTGTGATGCATCGGTTCCTTTATCCTGCAAACATCTCCTGAGGACCTGCTAAGAGGGTAGTAACGATGAGAAGCAATACCAGCACTGCCACGCACCGATCCTGAGCTTCCTGCTTGCAGGGACTGTTCTAGCCGTATCATTCCGAGCATCCTGATTCATCTTTACACCAGGTTATGAAGAACGCACTGCTCTTCTCCCCTTCTGGAGTTGAGAGAAGTGAGTCACAGAGAGATTTTGTTTCTGTACCAATTCTGTGAAGAAGTGGTCTGTGCCTTGTTTGTGTACTTTAGGGAGCCTCTGTCCATCCCTCTCCACAAAGCAACAGCAGAGGTCGTGTGTAAGACTCGCACCCTACATCAGGACTACCCACCTTCAAACCCCAGTTGCGATGCTCCGGGCGGAGCTCGTGATGGACCGCTATCCTTCTTTGTCCCTCCATTTCTTCATGGGGAAAGCAGTAATGTAGAAGACCTCACAAGATTATTGCGGAGTCAGGCGGTGCTCCAAGCATAGTACATGCTCAACATGTCCTAGCTAGAATCACGACTGTATCAAGCGCTCCATAAGTACTTGATAAATAAATGAACAAAGTAAACTGGAGGGCAGAGGGGCCCACAGCTATCACAGAAAGACAGAGCATGGATATGTAACCTGCGGAGTCAGAGGTGCTTTCAAAAGCTTGACCCAACTTACCTCTGTTTTGAAGAGTGAACCTGATTTTGCAGGATGAAGTGGACAGTGCTTGCTCTAGGGGTCAAGGACACACTGTGCCAAAAATGCTGAGAGCAAGTGGTGGCCAAGGAGAAGCAGGGGACTGTGAGAGGTGGTGCAAAGTAGGCTGGCAGGGTTTGGAGGACCTGATGAGGTTACTACCTTTCGTACTGGGAGCTTGGGATGCTTCGGTGGAGGTATCGTGGATGAATTGAGTATGCTCTCTGCTCTGTCAAAGCAGACACGTACAGTTTCCCCAGCTTCAAGGAGAACTCTGATCTTCCTTCAACTCTGAGCCTCGTCTCCCAAAATCCTCTACCAGGAAGACTTCTCTGGTGCCACTGCTAGTGCCACCTCCTCTCCCAGGGCATCAGCATGCCCTGTGCTGTTGGCAGCAGCCTTGTGGCTGTATCTTGTGTGCATGTCTGTCCCAAAACCCGAATGGCCTATGACACCCCAAATCTTGTGCATAAATAATAAACATAAAGCCCTCACTGAATTGAATCACTGATTCCCAAGGTGAGAGCAACATCCATTACCCAAAATTTCAAACCCTCTAAGGGAGGCATAGGATCTCCAACAAAGTTTTTCAGAATCCTTAGAGGTGGCAAGAATTGGGATATGTTAGTTGGTTGAACTCAGCATGACAATTTTCTGACACCTCCTTCCTGTGAACTGCAGTTGACCTGTTCTGTTTTTGGTTTTTTTATGATCCCTCTCCTAAGAAAGTAGCAGTGGTCCCTTGTAGATTGCTACCCTCTGAGAGGAGCTGAAGCTTCACCTTCCAACTCATAAGAGCTGATTGTACTCTCTTCCCAACTTTGGACTGAGTTGAATCAGTCAGGGTTGGAGAATTTACACCACAGAATTTACACCACAGAAATTGGCAAAAGATACATATCATGGCTTTTGTCTCTTGGAGAACTGGTGGTTAACCATTGCTTGCATGGTATGGTAATCAAGTGATAATAATAAATGATTGAATAAATAAATGAGGGGCTGGAGCAGTGGCTCCTTGGTTATGTCTCTTGCCTAGCATGTGCAAAGATGCAGGTTCAAACCCCAGCACCACTTACACAACAAAGTGTCTGAGCAAGGAAAGCCAAATGAAAAACTAAATAAAATTGATTATCTCTCTCTCTCTTTCTCTCTCACTGTCCCTTTTTCTCTTTAAAAAAGAAAAAAAAAGAGAAATGAGTGGGAGAGAATGGAAAAATTTCCCATGCAGAAGAACTCCAAAAATTTATGTTAGATGGCTTTCCCTCAAGGAGGTGAAGCCCAACTCACCACTCTAGAAGTGTGAGCAGCACCCAGAAGCCTAACTTCAAAGAACAAAAGAGGCAAAGGGAGAAAAAAGAGAAAATAAAGTGAACAGACAGTGGAGAACCTGACAAGCAGGACATGGTTATGGCCAAGGGCAAGGTCAATAGGGTCACCCCCGACAGATGTGATGAGTGGGGCTCCACTCTACAGTCTCCCTCTCCAAGCCCCACAGTACCAGCGAAATCACAATAAAACATTGTGCAACCAAACCCAGGGGTGCTCTACAAAGTGCCTGACAAATACCCTTCAAAACTCCACGATTACCCCAAACAAGGGCAGTCTGAGATACTTACAGTCCAAAGGAGCCTGCACAGACATGCTAGCAAAATTGAAAGGAGGGTCATGGTTGGGTTGTGGGGGCAGAAAAAGAAAAAACAAAAAATAACTAAATTCAAATAGAACACAAACTTCAGTCAGTACTATTGTGTTACTATTGGCTTAGTATTTGTGGCAATTGTGCCATGATAAATAAGCTGTCAATCATAGGGGACACTGCATATAAGGTGCTGGGGACTCTGGACTTTCTTTGCATCATGTTTGTAAGTCTAAAACTATTTCTGAATCAAAAATTTTATTTAAAAGGGATGCTAATTTCAACCTTCCCTTTGAAAATTCAACTCTATTTTCCTTCTTATTGCTTTGGATTCACTTCCATAAGGATACATATTTCCTTAGACTCTAATTTGGTGATGACCACTGTTGCCATGGTAGTGGGCAGAGCCATTGGTCCCTGCAATAACTGGCTCATGCCCATTGATTTTGTTATGTTGCTGCTGTTGTTCTCCAGTGGGGAGTAGTAGGGAGTTCTGTCTCCTTGAGTTCATCATGTTTAACTCTCTTATGCTGCGTATTCTGGACTCTTGTTGATTTCCGGGTGGCATTTCTTGGGGACGAGAGTGGAAGTGGGTGTGTATAGAAGCAGACCCAAGCTCACGAGAGCGTGGTGAAGGAGCAACTGCTGGGCTTGGAGTGTGGTTTCGCTTGTCTCTGCAACATTTCCTGGGTCTCTTTGCAGTCTTTCTAGCTTTTTTTCTTAATTACCAACTATGCTCTGGATAGAAACAACAATAGAAAATGAAGTTCCAGATAAGGCCATTCATAGACAACCCAGCTCCCTATCACATCCTACAGTAATAAAAAAAAGAAATGACAATTGGGGAGCTTCTCCCCAAATCCCCTGACCTGAGAGTAATGAGGGGGAACCAGAAGGGCCCCTGGAAGCCATTAGGTGCACATTTGCAAAGGGCTGTCCTTCTGAAGAACAGGAATACACAGTTCCTCCTCTGCACGTCAGCAGAATTTTGG